>SJYC01015195.1:0-50896 GCA_006408675.1 Madoqua kirkii
TGCTGTGATTCATGGGGTCACAGAGAGTCGGACATGACTGAGCGACTGAACTGATAACATGGTGACTACAGTTGATGACTGTGTATTGTATAATTGAAATTTGCTGAGAGAGTAGAACTTAAATGTTCTATTCCCACCACCTCAGCCTCAAAAAGGTAAGTATGTGAGATGATGGATGTGTTAATTAACTTGATGGAGGATGGGGAAATCCTTCCACAATGTATAAGTTTATCAAATCACAGCATTTTACACTTTAAATCTCTTACAGTTTTGTTTGTAAGAGACTGAAAACAACCTATCTTTCTTTCCCCTAACATTGAGTATCCTGTCCATACTGTGACATGTGCCGATTGATATCAGCTAGTATTGTGCAACCTTCAAGAGGATTAGATTTGATTTACTCTTTTGCTCCCAATTAATAATTATAATCAGTAAGCTTATCCTAATTTTCAGATATCTCCCGAATTCCCCTCTCATTTTCTGATAATTGCATTGTGTCTATATTATGTTAATTCTGTCCTATGTTTTCTCTCTTTGAGCCCTTATTTTATCATAGGACTACAAATATACAGTGTGGTTTGTTCTCTTCTGCTTGGATTTCAGGATTCAGGCAATTCTTTGTCACTTAGTTTTGTTGTAAATGTTTTGGTATCTTAGTTTCTGTGTTTATTTTTAAGGAAAGAGATTGAAAAAACTATGCCACTCCCATCTTAGAAGTCTTGATGTCATTTGAGTGTTTAGTGGTTTTCCCTTAACTGTTTATTTTATATATACTCAATTATTTTTAGTTCTTACTTTTACAGAATGTGCTCTTTTTCAGGAATGCATATATGTCATGACACCAGAAATGCCTATCATAGCAGTATCATATTCAGATTTTAACAGAAAATTTTGGAAGAAATAAAGTACTTTAAGCATTTATAAAGTACTTGAGCATTTGTCACTAAATAAAGTGTTATTTCTGTATTGCTCACAATTTGCATTTCCAGAAAGTGATACATTTTTTGAGTATATAAATGTTGAAAAATTAGTTATAAGAAGAAAGAGGAGAAGGAGAAGGAGAATATGTAATAGTATACCAAAAACCTGCGCTTTACTCTTGACTTTAAACTTTGTTCAGATAATTTATCAGTTCTTGCTGGAGCAATAAAGCACTGAATTCAGGATCATTTGTACTTATAATGAGATTTCTTCCTTTAAGCAAATCCCTTCTTTTAGAAGAAAAGTAAAACGTTAACTCTTAGGAATCATTATGCAATAACTAAGAGGGCAGTAAAATTTTATAGGAGTTGGACCAAGTCCAGTGACTTTCTAGTTGTGAAAAGTTCAGTGAAAATTGAGTAAATGGCTCATGTAATAGGAAGTTTAAGTAATAAAATGAGGGTAGTGGAGAGATGAAGATCACCCCACACCATCCCACTCCGTGTACATACAGTTTTTGGTGACTGTCACTTGATAATATTGTGGTCATTATAGTCATGCACAGATTATCACAATAAGGATGCACTTCTGGTGTTGAAAAATAAAAATCCATGGTGGAGGGTCTTGGGGCTTAAATGAAACTTGGGAGATATTATTGTACATATTATTTTCTAATTAGCCTCAACTTTGCTCCCTTGGTACTTAGAAAGAAAACCCCAAGAACAGTAGTAATGTGAATTAGTAATACTATGTGTTAGGTTCTTACCAGACAGCTAAGAGCTAAGGGTGCTACACATGGGTCTCATTTTGTGCTCTCACCTATGAAGGGCAAAAGTGAGGAAACAGATGCACAGAGAAGTTAGGTGACTTGCTTAAGGTTACAGAGCCTGGTGGAATGGTGGAGTCTGAGTTCAAACTTATTAGTCTAAATCGTGACCTGTGCTCTTAGCCACTGTTTAAGTGTGTTTAAAAAACCACATAGTTTAATGTGGGAAGATGACTCTTTTTAAAGGGTTTCTATTCCTATCCAGCGAAGCTCCACTTTGGGAGCCTGAGGGTGCATTCACTGTGCAGAAGATACAGTTCTTGCCTGAGGATATCATAGTTCCCATTCAGTACATATTCTGCAGAAGATCAATTCAGTGGCTCAGCTGACTCAGTTCTTCTCAGTGCCACACGATGTACCAGGCTTCAGGAACATGAAAACGGATGAGACACAGCGTCAGCCCTTGGGTTCTCTGGAGGGGTAGCTTTCATAAAAACCTTTCATAGAAACTCAGTTCTAGAGAATTGCTTAAGTCATCTTAAAGCTGCAAGTCTGAGGAGGGCAAGTAGGGGAATGATGAGTGATTGACAAAGGGTAACAAACTTCTCTTGGTTTGCCTAAGACCTTCCCACTTTTAAGACCGAGGTCCCATATTCCAAGAAACATCACAGTTGGGAAGGCTGAAATGGCTGATCACATTGGTTTCTGCTAGTTTGGAACATTACCAATTTCCTATAGGGAACTAGTCAATCCCTAGTCTAGGGATTCAACATTTCAGCTAGGGAAATCAACATTTCTAATCATTATCCCCCAAATCATGGTCTACTTTTCTATGAGCAAAGCTTTAATAAAGCAAAGTTGATCTGCTACTTTATTCATATTGTAAGTTCAATGAGTTTGCTTTGTTCTTATCTGGTAGGAATTCATGTTGTCATCAAAGACTTTATGAACCCAACTCTGAAGACAGAGGGACTCTTGTATAGGCCCAGACAAGATAACAGGTACACACAGACTGCTTGTGACAGAGCCACCTGTTGAGTGAATAAGGAGCTAGGTAAGGAACCAGGTTAGCAAGGCTCTGAGTTCAAAAGTCAACTGGCAGGGTTCCAACAGCTCCATCCTCCCTAGAGAAGTGCTGAGTGTGCAGTCACTATGTCAGCAGGATCACCAAGTTAAATGGGCCCCCTTACAACTCTCAGGGCATGGAGCTTTGTCATATGCTTCACCAAAGGCATTCTTGTATTGTTTGGAACTTTATAGTGTTATTTTACTGTTTTATGACAAGGTTGCCTTGTCATATTTCCACTATAAAGATGCCCAGAAATTTGGAGAATTGCCTTTTAAAGTATTCTATCACACGATTAAAATTTTATTTTTCTCTTGCCCTTTTTCCTTCCTCCCCTGAGACCCCGTTTCATTCCATCTTTTCCTTTTCCCCTTTTTTTCCTCCTCTCTTTTCCTACCCCTCTCTCTTCTCTTTTTTGCCTTCCCTTTCTCTCTCTCTCCATTCCTTCTCTCCTCCCTCTTATATCTACTTTTCTGCCCATCCTCTGAAGGAACAAGGGATTTTTATTCTCTTCAGATGCAGACTCATTCCTTCTAAGATGCTTCTTATCAAAAATAACTAGGCGGATGACTTGCTGAGAACCTAACTAGAATTTTGTTCTCATTGCTATAGCAAGAAGTCTCCTCCCTGGATATTTCATAGCACAGGGGGTAGATGAAAAGCAATATTCCTATCACTGAGGAATAAATGCTTTTCCAAAGAATGCAGGGATTGAGTTTTTAATGCCTGAGTGCTTCTTGAAAGTTCCTTAAATTCTAATATTGGTAAAGTGAAATAGCACAAATTCTTTTGTGTCAGAGTAAAAAGGGACTGAGGTAGATGGTGAGAAGAAATGAAAAAAAATTGTTTAAGGAAGTGGAAGAGTTGGGGGAGAAGGAAAAGAAGAAGAGCAAAGCTCAGGGATGGGGACAATTCTAATACCTATTCTTAATTCTAAAATTGGTGGTGGTTCCAGAGTGCTAGGATCACTGACCCAGGAATAGGACAGCTTTGAGGCTTATAAACTATTGTCCAGTCACTAAATCATGTCCAACTCTGTGACTTCATGGACCATAGCACATCAGGCTTTCCTGTCCTTCACTATCTCCCAGAGTTTGCTCAAACTCATGTCCGTTGAGTCAGCGATGCCATCCAATTATCTCATCCTCTGACATCTCCTTCTCCTCCTGTCTTCAATCTTTCCCAGCATCAGAGTCTTTTCTACTGAGTCAGTTCTTCGAATCAGGTGGCCAAAGCATTGGAGTTTCAGCTTCAGCATCAGTCCTTCCAATGAATATTCAGGGTTAATTTACTTTAGGATTGACTGGTTTCATCTCCTTGCTGTCCAAGAGACTCTGAAGAGTCTTTTCCAGCATCACAGTTCTAAAGCATAATTTTTTGGTACTCAGCCTTCATTATGGTCCAACTCTCACATCCATCTATGACTACTGGAAAAATCATAGCTTTGACTATACAGACCTTTGTCTTATGAATGCCCTAGTGCAATTTGATTAGAAAGCCCATACCACTACCTCATCTTGGAGACCAACTAGCATCTTTGGCTACTCTAACACAGCAGCTGACTCCTTGTCTGATCTGTTTCCAGAAGTCCCCTGTGAATCATCCTGCCACCTCATGAAGACAAACTCTAGCAATACTCCAGAGAGAGCACTTAGTGGCCACTGACAATTAAAAGGCTAAAGAAGGGGCTTGGTTCCCTGTAATCCAGGAAAACAAGTGGCACACATTCCTACATCTGAAGAGGGCTATGGAGAACTGTTCACCTCTATAACACACCAAACACTCACAATTTTGAGACAGATGAGCCTTTATACAGACTGTCTGTGTTAGGAGTATGGGAGACTGGAACCTATCAGCGGAAAGGGAGAGTTGACATTTGAGCTCTGTTCATCTCCAGCTGCTGTTGCCTTGCTCTGTGAAGTTGGCAATTAACTGAAACTCTCTACTCTTTTCTTTTTCATTTGTGATATGATCTCTTTGAGTCTTCTTATAGTCATTCTTCCATTAATTCAGGAGGCAGGCACACTTCTGGTGAGGTGGAAAATTCCTTAAAATAAAAATCATATTGAATTTCACCCAATATGACTTTTTAGACAAATTTTTAAACCTCCTACCTCATGTATATCTCTAACCAACCTTTGGGATCTGAAATGATTGAATTCAGATGACTCATTGTGTCCCTTGGATAATGCACAGAGCTTGGGGGAACAAATCTGAGCAAGAAGGGTTTTTCTTTACTCATTATGCCACGTGAGCCATGATGCTTCACTACCTTCACACTTACCTGACTTCATACAAAATATACTGCCTAACCTGTTTAACCAGGCAGGCCTCCAAGAAGTGACCTTCTTTTTCCTTTTAAACCATAGATTCTTGACTAAATTTTAAAAGAAGAAAACCAGTTCCTTGCCAAGGGACTTTATGACTATGTTACTAGCCAATAAACCAAGGAACTATGAAAAGTAGTTGTTCCATACCTTTACTAGGAGAGCAGTGGAACGCCCAGCCAACATAGCCACACTCACAAATTTAACTCTAGCAACAATGGAAAAATTTCTCCTCTGTTGCTGGAACATTATTACATTTTTAAAAATTTCTCTGTAGGATCCTTGAGAAAATACCATCTCAGACTGCTGTATAGCACAGGGGACTCTATTCAAGACTCTGTAATGACTTGTATGGGGAAGAATCTAAGAGTGGATATATGTATATATATAACTGACTCACTTCGTTGTATGGCAGAAACAAACACAATATTGTAAATCAAACTAAAGCACATTTAGAATAAGCATTTTGAATAAATAGAACATCTCTTTATAAGGTTGTATGTTTCACTGTTTGGAAAGCAGCTGGACACAGCACGTTGGGTAGCTCTATTGTGAAGTGTCGGTACAGGAAAGAATAAAACTGTAAAGAGGGAATAGAGAAAGAGAAACTCCTCTCCCTAAGAAATACCAACAGGGGAAAAAGGTCTTCATGTTCATAATGTGATAGTAAGGCCTCGGTCCTGTGTTTTATCAGATATAAAACAAGTAGCAGCAGCAGTTAAATAAGATATATTAGAATTAGGAATAATGGGAGTATGCTGCTGCTGCTGCTGCTAAGTCGCTTCAGTCATGTCCGACTCTGTCCGATGGCAGCCCACCAGGCTCCTCCACACCTGGGATTCTCCAGGCAAGACTGACTATAATTTAAGACTTAAGCCATGTTTTAGGCCAAGAATGTTTATTTGTATGAAATATAGTATAAGAAATACTGGGTTAAGAAGATACTAAAGAAAAAAAAGGCACAAATGATAGCACGATACTAATTTTCTTCAACTAATTTCTAGGATGTTCTTGAGTATTGTACACTGACTCAAATTCCCTTAATTTGTGTCTGTTTTAGGTAGTAAACTAGAAATAAATGTCATCTCACTTGTGGGAGAAGAAATGAATAAAATATTGAAATGCCTCTCTTTCTTTACACCCGCTGAAAAATCTTCTTTCTGAGAACATGTAATATTCAACAAAAAAGGAGTTAAAAAACAAAACCAAGGCTTGGATCTGAGATCCTGTGGGAAAAATATGGTAACATAAACTTTTTCCTGATATTCTCAATGCAAATATTTAAAATTCTAAGAGACAGTAAAATCTTTCTTTTGGGTACTCTATCTAGAAACATAATAAAATTAAACATACCTGTTAAACAGTTTTTAACAGGTATACTGTTAAAAACTGTACAAAAATACTGATTATTTGTAAAGTTCTAATAATCTTTGCTGATAACATATTGACATACTTATTATATATCAAATGTTATATATAAAGAGCAGGGATTAGGTGAAGGAAAGCTAAAGAATGATTAAAAATATGTTTTCCTTAAAACATGTAATCAAAATCAGGTTTTGAAGGGACTCAAATTCTAAGAATATAGGAAGAAATAGGTAAATTACAGTGTCCGTGATTTTTACCCTTTCTTCCTTGTTTTTCAGCACTGGACAGCACAGTGACCCTAACTTTGTGCAGGAAAATGGAATGCAATTCTTTCCAAGGCTTGAAAACTTCAGAAAATGCTCTGAATAGCATCCACTTTTGTTAATGCATATATACCAAGAACAGAAATTAAATTCATTCAGTGGCATCTCATTATGTTGCAATATACACAAAATATCTTGCACAATATTCAAAGGTAGTTTATGATGGAAACAAATTTTTATAGTGGCAATATATAGATAAGCAGAAGTAATGTGGAAAATGCAGGTCACACTAGGTGCAAAAAACGTCTTGGCTTTGCTGACTCTACAAAAGTTATCACACTTCATACTTCTTGAGGAAAATGAAAACCTTGTAATGTTTTTGATGAAGGGAATGGGGTATGAAAGAGTTTCCTCTTTCATGAAATAACATGATTTTTTTCTCTCTCCCTCCCTCCCTCTCTTCCTTTCTCTGTCTGTCCCTCCCTCCTTCCCTGTCTTTCTTCTTTCCTTCCTTTCTCCCAGTCTGCTACTTTTTGTCATTTATTTTTCAACAACGATTTATCAAGCAACTGTACATCTCATACATCATGTTAGGTTTACTGTGAATGAAGATGGTTGGAGAGCAGGATGTGTGCCAGGGCAGAAGGGAGAGCTGTCTCGAAAGATAGACTAACTTTCTGCTGTTGAGGACACTGAATGTCAGATTAAATTATAATAATAGCTAATATTCATTGAGTGCTTGACTTTTCCAAGTGTTTTACATATTTTGACAATTAATTCTTTCAAGTATCTTAAGAGGTAAGTACTATTATTACTCATTTTATAGGTAAGGAAACTGAGGCACAGAGAGCTTAAATAACTTGCCCAGGGTACACAGAGGTATGTGGCAGAGCTAGAATGTGAATTTTAGGTTGTCTGGTTTTACAGTTTCTGCCTTTAACCATGAGACAACCCTGTGAGTGGATGTCAACTTTATTTTGCAGGCAGTCAGGAGTCATTTTGCTCTTGGGCTTGCAAAATAAGGATAATAGCAAAAATACCTACCTCAGAGTGTTGAAGTGATTTCAGTTCAGTTCAGTTCAGTTCAGTTGCTCAGCCGTGTCCGACTCTCTGTGACCCCATGAATCACAGCACGCCAGGCCTCCCTGTCCATCACTATCTCCTGGAGTTCACTCAGACTCACGTTCATTGAGTCCGTGATGCCATCCAGCCATCTCATCTTCTGTTGTCCCCTTCTCCTCCTGCCCCCAATCCCTCCCAGCATCAGAGTCTTTTCCAACGAGTCAACTCTTCGCATGAGGTGGCCAAAGTCCCAGAGTTTCAGCTTTAGCATCATTCCTTCCAAAGAAATCCCAGGGCTGATCTCCTTTAGAATGGACTGGTTGGATCTCCTTGCAGTCCAAGGGACTCTCAAGAGTCTTCTCCAACACCACAGTTCAAAAGCATCAATTCTTTAGCACTCAGTTTTCTTTATAGTCCAGCTCTCACATCCATACATGAACTTGGATCTCCTTGCAGTCCAAGGAACTCTCAAGAGTCTTCTCCAGCACCACAGTTCAAAAGCATCAATTCTTCGGCTTTCAGCCTTCTTCACAGTCCAAGTCTCACATCCAAACATGATCACAGGAAAAACCACAGCCTTGGCTAGACGGACCTTAGTTGGCAAAGTAATGTCTCTGCTTCTGAATATACTATCTAGGTTGATCATAACTTTTTTTCCAAGGAGTAAGCATCTTTTAATTTCATGTCTGCAGTCACCATCTGCAGTGATTTTGGAGCCCCCAAAATAAAGTCTGACTCTGTTTCCACTGTTTCCCCACCTATTTCCCATGAAGCGATGGGAAGCCATGATCTTTATTTTCTGAATGTTGAGCTTTAAGCCAACTTTTTCACTCTCCTCTTTCACTTTCATCAAGAGGCTTTTTAGTTCCTCCTCACTTTCTGGCGTAGGGGTGGTGTCATCTGCATATCTGAGGTTATTGATATTTCTCAAGGCAATCTTGATTCCAGCTTGTGTTTCTTCCAGTCCAGCGTTTCTCATGATGTACTCTGTATAGAAGTTAAATAAGCAGGGTGACAATATACAGCCTTGACATACTCCTTTTCCTATTTGGAACCAGTCTGTTGTTCCATGTCCAGTTCTAACTGTTGCTTTCTGACCTGCATACAGATTTCTCAAGAGGCAAGTTAGGTGGTCTGGTATTCCCATCTCTTTCAGAGTTTTTCACTGTTTATTGTGATTCTCACAGTCAAAGGCTTTGGCATAGTCAATAAAGCAGAAATAGATGTTTTTCTGGAACTCTCTTGCCTTTTCCACAATCCAGCAGATGTTGGCAATTTGATCTCTGATTCTTCCGTCTTTTCTAAAATCAGCTTGAACATCAGGGAGTTCACGGTTCATGTATTGCTGAAGTCTGTCTTGGAGAATTTTGAGCATTACTTTACTAGCATGTGAGATGAGTGCAATTGTGTGGTAGTTTGAGCATTCTTTGGCATTGCCTTTCTTTGGAATTGGAATGAAAACTGACCTTTTCCAGTCCTGTATTTAATAATAATAAATAAGTAATATTTAATAATAATAATATTTCAGAAATAGTTTTCAAAAGTTATAATGTGCCATATAGTATTATTGGTATTCAAACAGTAATTATAAAACAAGTATTCAAATAAATAAAATCTTGGGTAGTCACTATTTACCAGTGGGCATAACCCTCACTGATATTATCAGCCAAGTACTGAACGTGATGAAGTGAATGAAAAAAATTCAAGAAGGAAGGGCGAAATGAGTGGGAAAGGATAGTGATGGTCATCATAGTGATACTGCTGGAGAAACTATGATCTATGCAACAAGTACTATTGAATGCTTACTCTGATAATGAGTGCTCAATCAGATTCCAAAGAAGGTCTCTGCCATCACATGCTTGCAATGATCATTAAGATTTGTATCACACTTCATGATTTATGAAAGGTTCTCAAAACCTTTACTGCATTTGGTTGTATCATTCCTTGAAAAATCTGCATGAGAGATAAAATTATTCCCCTTTTCTAGGTCAGGAGTTGAAGCTCAGGGAACTTGAGTGACTTTTCCAGTGTCACATGAGGAGAATGTATTAATACAAGAGGCAGGACTTCAACCTAGATCTGCTTTCTCGATCACCATTTTTTATGCAAGACCAGGCTATGTCATATCATAATAATAATATTTGAGCATGCACTGTATGCCAGGTATTGTTCAAAGGGCTTTACATAAATTAGCTCATTCAACACTCACAACAAACCCCTGCAGGACATGTACCCTAATGCTTCTGGGAAAATACCAGGCTGTTTGTTAAGTAATGCATTGTGACACGCGTTGGTAGACTTTGCTTAGCCTGATATTGCCTCTGTTAGGGCACTCAGTTCTGTGATTAGTGAGCTTGCACCCTTGAGATGAGGGAGCTAGCCTCGAGCAGATAATTCTTTCTGAGCTGCTCTGAGAGTAACAGTGGGAGAAAATGTTTCTTCCTGTATGGGAGAAGAAAGATTAGCACCATTGGAATCCTCTTCTGAAAACTTAGCTCTGTGTTTCTCCCACCTCAGTAGTAACCTGTCGAGATTCCTACAGTATGAGTCTAATGACTAAGTCTGCCTCTTTCACAATCGAGATGTGAGAAAGTTGAGATGACTCCCTCCCCTGATATACTAGCCTGGGTCAAGGCTAGAACATAAATAGCAGAAAATGGAATGAGTGAGTGATAGCACCCAGCTGGAAACCAGAAACCTGGCACCCTCTGACCTTGCTGTTAGTAAATGTTCTTTTTTAGAAACAGAAAGATTGTTCAAGGGGAACAGCAAGAACTGATCATTGATAACAGTTCAATAGTCATAAGGAGAATAAAAGTTTAAAAATAAACTCTAGGGAATTTATATGAGGTCTTCATGGGAGTGAAGGTCACAGATTGTATATAATAGCACTGACTTTCCAAAGGCATTTAATAGGAAAGAGAAACTATGGAGATATTTGATCTTCACTCTAATTCCCCAACCTTGTAACCCTATGACTTCAGCTGTGGAACTGCATACCTCAAATCAGGTGGCTCAAACTGGCCTGATGGTTCACTCCTCTTTTTTTTTTTTTGCCAATAAAGAACTGAGAGTTGCATTCTCATACCCCGAGCAAAGGGCTTCCCTGGTGGCTCAGATGGTAAAAAATCCACCTTCAGTGCAAGAGACCTGGGTGTGATCTCTGGGTGGGGAAGATGCCCTGGAGAAGGGAACAGCTATCCACTCTAGTATGCTTGCCTGGGAAATCCCATAGACAGAGGAGCCTGGTGGGCTACAGTCCATGGGGTTGCAGAGTCAGACATGACTGAGTGACTAACACTTACTTTCACACCCAGCAAATGCCACGTTTTGAGTTTAGAATATCCATACATTGTTTTTTTTGAACAGAACATTCTATTCCTATTACTGGAGCTTTGTGTGTGAATGCACACGTGTGTTTTTTGGTGGTGAAGAAGGTAAGGGAGGGTTTGAATTTGAGTCGGAAAAAAGATAGTTCTCCATAAAAAAGTAAGTTTTATTTTTTGATTCTATCTTTTATTTCTCTAAACATATAGTTTTCCTTCTCACTAACAATGTTTCTTAGGAATCAAAGCAACAGATTAACCACACTTTAAAAATGTTCAAATTTACTGACACGAGAGAAGAGAAGGCTGGAAAACAGAAAGCACTTTCTTCACTAAACAGAAAACTTTATAAAGTTTTTGAAAAAGTGCTTCCAGCGAATAAGCTGTAATGACTGGTTGGGACATTGAGTTTTTTTTTTTTTTTTAAATAAAGATAGCAAATGCAGACATTTGACAATTAATAAAGAGATAACGCTGGAGCCAAAATGACGTTGGGCACTCAAAGTGGATTTCAGTTTGAAAAATAAAGGAAAAAGAAAAACTCCAGATACTCTGAAAATGTATTTTATGAGAAAGAAGAAACACTGAGACAATTAATCAAGTGAAAGAACTTATAAATGCACTTCAGTTTCCTCTGTAATAAATAACCAGTAATAAACTTTGGGCGAGTGTATGCTCCTTGGTTCTGTCTTATCCACAGCAAAGATTGGGAATGACGGACGTTAAAGCCCTCGGCGTGTCGCAGCTCTCGGGTCTTGGACAGATTGTGTTACAGCTCTCAGGTCTCGAATGGACCATGTTATAGCTCTTAGACAAGTGAATGTTACAGCTCAGTGTCACAGCTCTATTTTATTTAGATAATAGCAGAAAAATCCATCTTCGGGGCATGAGGGCATGTCATCCCGAAGATGCGAAGAGAAGAACGCCGCAGCGCATGGGGGAGAGAGAGAATGAGCTTTGGCTCCTCTTTTATATGTTTTTTTTCTCTCTGGGCCTGTCCTATGTAAACTGGGCTAACCAGGAGTGTTGTCTATTTTATTTGAGGTCCTCACTCCAGTTCACAGACCTTCCTTTGTTCTATTTTCATGGGCTTTTCTCTTCCTTACATTTTAGCTACCACCATTCTGGACTCCTTTTCCCTATTCTAACTACCTATCACTAATGTGGTAGGTGGATGTTGACTATGATACCTTTTTTCCATCCTCTCCTATGCATTAGTGCAATTTGAATTTAGCTCCAAGGTGGACTCTGATTGGCTGACTTTCATGCCCTTCGCTAGTGATTACTTTGAGAACCCGAAGCTAAGCCAATCTTTACACAGCTTTTGCCTGGTGCCTTTAGTGAGCACTTTTGAACAATCAGATTGAGGAAGGACCTTTGTTCCATGACTGGGAAGGAGACACACTTCATTTTCCTCTGCATGTGAAAAAAGGAGCATGTAGCCTTATTTATCATTGGCAGCTCCCTTGTGGCTCAGCTGGTAAAGAATCTGCCTGCAATGTGGGAGACCTGGGTTCAATCCCTGGATTGGGAAGATCCCCTGGAGAAGGGAAAGGCTCCCACTCCAGTATCCTGACCTAGAGAATTCCATGGTCTGCATAGTCTATGGGGTTGCAAAGAGTCGGAAACGACTGAACGACTTTCACTCACTTTGCAGTCATTAGGCTAGGGAGAAGGAAAGATCTAGGTCCTTAATGACATCATCAACTTGCTGGATTAAACTACTGTGGTCTGCTCTTCACCAGACAGCCATATACTTAAACCAATACATGTCTTTGCTGATTTTCAGGCACTTGTTTTTAAAACCATTTTGACACATAAAGTTGAATGGTGCTATGAAGACCTACAAGACCTTTTAGAACTAACACCCAAAAAAGAGGTCCTTTTCATCATAGGGGACTGGAATGCAAAAGTAGGAAGTCAGGAAACACCTGGAGTAACAGGCAAATTTGGCCTTGGAGTATGGAATGAAGCAAAGCAAAGGCTAATAGAGTTTTGCCAAAAGAATGCACTGCTCATAGGAAACACCCTCTTCCAACAACACAAGAAAAGACTCTACACATGGACATCATCAGATGGTCAACACTGAAATCAGATTGATTATACTCTTTGCAGCCAAAGATGGAGAAGCTCTATATGGTCAGCAAAAACAAGACTGGGAGCTGACTTTGGCTCAGATCATGAACTCCTTATTGCCAAACTGAGACTTAAATTGAAGAAAGTAGGAAAAACCGCTAGACCATTCAGATATGACCTAAATCAAATACCTTATGACACAGTGGAAGTGAGGAATAGATCTAAAGGTCTAGATCTGATAGACAGAGTGCCTGATGAACTACGGATGGAGGTTTCTGACATTGTACAGGAGACAGGGATTAAGACCATCCCCATGGAAAAGAAATGCAAAAAAGCAAAATGACTATCTGGAGAGGCCTTACAAATAGCTGTGAAAAGAAGAGAAGTGAAAAGCAAAGGAGAAAAAGAAGAGTCTGAAGTGCAGTACTTAGATGCAGTCTCAAAAAGGACAGAATGATCTCTGTTCATTTCCTCGATTACTATCACAGTAATCGAGGTCTATACCCCAAACAATAATGCTGAAGAAGCTGAAGTTGAAGACCTACAAGAAGACCTTCTATGAAGGCCTACAAAACCTTCTAGAACTAACAGCAAAAAAGATATACTTTTCATTATAGGAGACTGGAATGCAAAAGTAGGAAATCAAGACATACCTAGAGGACCAGGCAAGTCTGGCTTTAGATTACTAAATGAAGCAGGGCAAAGGCTAACAGAGTTTTACCAAGAGAACACACTGGTCATAGCAAACACCCTCTTCCAACAACACAAAATATGACTCTACGCATGGACATCACCAGATGGTCAATACCGAAGACAGACTGAATATATTCTTTGCAGCTGAAGATGGAGTCACTATACAGTCAATGAAAACAAGACTGGGAGCTGACTGTGACTCAGATCATGAACTCCTTATTGTCTGTCACATTTAGACTTAAATTGAAGAAAGTAGGGAAAACCACTGTGCCATTCAGGTGTGACTTAAATCCCTTATACACTGGAAGTGACAAATAGATTCGAGGGATTAGGTCTCATAGACAGAGTGCTTGAAGAACTATGGACAGAGGTTCATAACATGGTATAGGAGGCCATCTCCAAGAAAAAGAAATGCGAAAAGGCCAAATAGTTGTCTGAGGAGGCATTACAAATATGTGAGAAGAGAAGAGAAGCAAAAAACGAAGAAAAGGAAAGATATGCCTGTCTGAATGCAGCGTTCCAATGAACAGCAAGGAGAGATAAGAAAGCCTTCCTAAGTAAACAATGCAAAGAAATAGAGGAAAACAATAGAGTTGGAAAGAGAATTAGAGACACCAAGGGAATATTTCATGCAAAGATGGGCACAATAAACTACAGAAATGGTATGGACCTAACAGAAACAGAAGATATTAAGAAGAGGTGGCATGAATACAGAAGAACTATTCAAAAAAAAAAAAAAACTATACAAAAGAACTATTAAAAAAAAAATCTAATGATCCAGATACCCACAATGATGTGACCACTTACCTAGAACCAGACATCCTGGAATACAAAGTCAAGTGGGTCTTAGGAAGAATCAGTACGAGCAACCTAGTGGAGACGATGGAATTCCAGCTGAGCTGTTTCAAATCTGAAAAGATGACACTCTGAAAATGCTGCACTCAATATGCCAGCAAATTTGGGAAACTCAGCAGTGGCCACAGGACTGGAAAAGGTCAGTTTTCATTCCAGTCCTAAATAAGTACAGTGCCAAGGAATGTTCACACTACCCCACAATTGCACTCACTTCACATGCTAGCAAAGTAATGCTGACTTAGCAGCACCAGCAGGCTTTAACAGTATGTGAACCAAGAACTCCCAGGTGTTCGAGCTGGATTTAGAAAAGGCAGGAGAACCAGAGATAAAATTGCCAACAACTTTTGGAAAAGCAAGAGAATCCCAGAAAAACATCTACTTCTGTTTAACTATGCTAAAGCCTTTGACTGCATGGATCACAATAAACTGTGGAAAATTCTTCAAGAGATGGGAATACTCTTATCACTCTACCTGCCTCCTGCAAAACCTGCATACAGGTCAGGAAGCAACAGTTAGAACTGGACGTGAAACAACAGACTGGTTCCAAATTGAAAAAGGTGTACAGCAAGGCTGTATATTGTCATCCTGCTTATTTAACTTATATGCAGAATACATCATGGAAATGCTAGGCTGGATGAAGCACAAGCTGGAATCAAGATTGCTGGAAGAAATATCAATAACCTCAGATATGCAGATGGCACCACCCTTGTGGCATAAAGTGAAGAAGAACTAAAGAACCTCTTGATGAAAGTGAAAGAGGAGAGTGAAAAAGCTGGCTTAAAACTCAACATTCAAAAAATGAAGATCATGGAATCATGTCCCATCACTTCATGGCAAATAGACAGGGAAACAATGGTAACAGTGATAGACTTTATTTTCTTGGGCTCCCAAATTGCTGTAGATGGTGACTGCAGCCATGAAATTAAAAGATGCTCGCTCCTTGGAAGAAAAGCTATGACCAACCTAGACATAAGCATAGACATAGACATAAAAGCAGAGATATTACATTGCCATCAAATGTTTGTATAGTCAAAGCTGTGGTTTTTCCAGTAATGTATGGATGTGAGAGTTGGTCCATAAAGATGGCTGAGTGCTGAAGAATTGATGTTTTTGAACTGTTGTGTTGGTGAAGACTCTTGAGCGAGTCCCTTGGACAGCAAGGAGATCAAACCAATCAATCCTAAAGGAAATCCATCCTGAAGATTCATTGGAAGGACTGATGGCTGAAGCTGAAATTCCGATACTTTGGCCAATTGATGCAAAGATTGACTCATTAGTAAAGACCCTGATGCTGGGAAAGAT
This sequence comes from Madoqua kirkii, assembly GCA_006408675.1. Lineage (NCBI taxonomy): Eukaryota > Metazoa > Chordata > Mammalia > Artiodactyla > Bovidae > Madoqua > Madoqua kirkii. The sequence goes on from SJYC01015195.1 coordinate 16,026, forward strand.
TGAAGGCAGGAGAAGGGGATGACAGAAGACGAGATGGTTGGATGGCAGTACCGACTCAGTAGACATGATTTTGAGCAAGCTCCGGGAGATGGTGATGGACAGGGAAGCCTGGCATGCTGCAGTCCACGGGGTCACAAAAAGTCAGACACAACTGAGCAAGTGAACAACAACAGTCCTATACCCAATTTAATGACAGAAGAAATCATATGTCTTGCTTTAAATACAGAGCTGAGAATGAAATAAGGTCTCCTGACATCCTTTCATTCGTCTGTTTACTTGGCAGCTTGGGCATCCTTCCTTTTGTTTCAGTAAATGTCACAGTGTTATCCTATATCCATTTTTATATCATGTAGGTTTTTAAGATACTTGTGTCCAACTGCATAACAGCAGTGACTTACCCATATTTCCAGTCAGTAGTATTCTTGCACATGAATCAGTGAACAGCGATGTCAGAGAAATGGCAGCATGTTTTGTGAAAGGTAGCATATCTTTCAGTAGTCTTCCCTGTATAAAATATGATAATAAATTATATAAACATCAGTATTGGAGTTGAGTTTATAATTTATCCCAAGAGCTATATCAAGGCTGTATATTGTCACCTTGCTTATTTAACTTCTATGCAGAGTACATCATGAGAAACGCTGAGCTGGAAGAAGCACAAGCTGGAATCAAGATTGCTGGGAGAAATACCAATAACCTCAGGTATGCAGATGATACCACCTTTAAAAGCCTCATGATGAAAGTGAAGGAGGAGAGTGAAAAAGTTAGCTTAAAGCTAAACATTCAGTAAACTAAGATCATGGCATCTGGTCCCATCACTTCATGGCAGATAGATGGGAAAACTGTGTAAGACTTAACTTTTTTGGATTCCCCAATCACTGCAGATGGTGATTGCAGCCATGAAATTAAAAGACGCTTACTCTTTGGAAGAAAAGTTATGACCAACCTAGATAGCATATTTAAAAGCAGAGACATTGTCAACAAAGGTCCGTCTAGTCAAGGCTATGGTTTTTGCAGTGGTCATGTATGGAGGTGAGAGTTGGGTGGTGAAGAAAGCTGAGTGCCGAAAATTTGATGCTTTTGAACTGTGGTGTTGGAGAAGACTCTTGAGAGTCCCTTAGACTGCAAAGAGATACAACCAGTCCATTCTAAAGGGTGTTCATTGGAGGGACTGATGTTGAAGCTGAAACTCCAGTACCTTGGCCACCTCATGCAAAGGGCTGACTCATTGGAAAAGACTCTGAGGCTGGGAGGGATTGGGGGCAGGAGGAGAAGGGGACGACAGAGAATGAGATGGCTGGATGGCATCACTGACTCGATGGACATGGGTTTGGGTAGACTCTGGGAGTTGGTAATGGACAGGGAAGCCTGGCGTGCTGCAATTCATGGGGTCACAAAGAGTTGGACACGTTTGAGCGACTGAACTGAACTGAGCTGAAATATTGTAAGTCTTTACTCTCAGTGATGAACACTGGGGATAAAGAGAGAAACTTAAAATTCATGCAATATTAACACTTCTTTCTGTGTAAAACATATACGTACAAATGAAAATTTTATTTTAACTTAAAATTTAAATCTTTGACCATTTAAGATTTTACTCATGAGAGGGTAAAATCTCATGAGGAACAATATCTAAAGTATCTTTGTGTTCCCAGTGCTTAAATTGGAAATTGAATAAATAAATTATCCCATATAAACAGCAACTCTACCACATGCATTTTAACTAATACAATACTTACGTTTTTGTCTGACTCTGTGACACTATGGACTGTAGTCTGCTAGGCTCCCCTGTCCGTGGGATTCTCTAGGCAAGAATAATGGAATGGATTGCCATGCCCTCATCCAGGGGATCTTCCTGACTCAGGGATTCAACCCGTGTCCCTTATGTCACCTGCATATAGCCTATATGCACTCAGTGGTTTGCAATCTCTTTAGAATTGTGACACTTGATTGCTTGATTTTGAATACATGGAACTCTCAGTGAGCTCACAGCCTAGTGGGGGAAGACAGATATAAATAACCATTTATGATATAAAGCAATAGATTTAGGAATAAAATGCTCCCAAGGCCTGGAGGAAAAGAGCACCTAGATTTGACTGCAGTGTGGCCTTATCGAGAAAATATTTCCAGATAATAACATTCTTAAGAGTTGTGTAATAGTTTGCCTGGCAAGCATGAGGACTGGGGTGGTGAAGAGGCTGCATTCTAGGCCAAAAGAATAGCATGTGCAAAAAGAGTTATGTGGAAAATAAATCGTGGTGTGTTTAAGAAAATTTAAATACTGGAACATTTCTGCAGAGGAATAGAAAGGAATCAATATTTGCTAAGCAACTAAGTTGTGCTAGGGCCTGAGCTAGGTTAATATATATGATCTTATTTAATCTCACAACAAACATTTCATAGATTAGGAACAGAAGGCTCAAGTAGCCTTGGCTATTTGGTTATTTCTACACATTTGGTAAACAGTGAAGCTAGGATTTGAATATGGATTAGTCTGGGGTTGATAGTCAGGTCTTTCTTGCTAAAATGTGATGCTTATATGAATCTTAGGGCACACAGAGGCCACACCAGGAGATAAAGCTTAAAATGTCACATATGAGGAGACCTGTGTTCCTTACTAAGAAATTTGGATCTTATAGAGTATGTGTCTACTGAGTTGCTCAGTCGTGTCTGACTCTTCACAGCCTCATGGTCTGTAGCCTGCCAGGCACCTCTGCCCATGGCATTTTTTCAGGCAAGAATACTGGAGTAGGTTATCATTCCCTTCTTGAGGGGATCTTCTAACCCAGGGACTGAACTCAGGTCTCCTGCATTGCAGGCAGATTCTTTACCTTCTGAGCCACCAGGGAAGCCCTATACTTAAAGAGTATGGAGATATCCAATAGGGAGTTGGAAGGACAAGGCTGAGATTATTTAAATAGTGACAAAAATTTTGTCGATTATCATCCTTTCAGTTGCATTCATCACATATGCAGTTAAAACCATTCAGTGATAATTTTAGGGCTTAAAGGGAGAAGGCCCAAACAAAGCTTTGGGATATAATATTTAGGGAATTTATGAAGAAAACAGCCAAAGAAGGAAACTAAAGAATGTGCTGAGAATTAGGAAAGAAACCAAGAAAGAGTGGTGAGGTGGAAGTCAAGAGAGTTCAGAATTTCAACAGAGCCGTGGTGAAAGTGTTAGTCTCTTGGCTGTGTCTGGCTCTTTGCAAGCCCGCCAGGCGCCTCTGTCTGTGGAATTCTCCAGGTGGGAATACTGGAGTGGGTTGCCATTCCCTTCTCCAGGGGTGCTTTCCAACCCAGGAATTGAACTTGGGTCTCTTGCATTGCAGGCAGATTCTTTACTGTCTGAGCCACCAGGGAATGCCCTGGTACCTGTGATAGTTAAAGGTATCAAATATTTCAGGAGAAAGTAGCAGTTACTCAAGCTTCAATAATGTAGATTACCCCATCCCTATTCCTGCTGTAGTCCAGTAAGTGATGAGGGGCAGGGGGTGGGTACGATTGAAAAGCAGCTTTTCAGGGATTTACTGGTGGTCCTTCTGCTGCAGGGGTCATGGGTTCAGTCCTGGGTCAGAGAACTATGATCCTGCAAGTCATACAGCATGGTGAAAAATGGAAAAACTTCTCACTCAGCTTTATAAGAACATTCTTACAAGAGTGGTCCCCTAATGGGAACAATATGTTTTGGAAGACAATGATACTGAAATCTGAGTTGGAGAAAACCTCAGAAGTTGCTTAGTCTCTGTCTTACATAATGGATGAACCTGGTTGTATCTTCATGCCAACACTTGCCCAAATATACAAGAGGCTTACTTCTGATATTACCTGAGATTAGAGGTCTATAAAACCCCTGACTTCTCTTGTTTATGTCAATCATTTTCTCTTTATAATGTATCACTAAAAACAAGAATAATTCACATATGTGTATTATCTTTATGACATCTCACAAGCTTCAAAGCACTCTCACACATATTTATAATTTAATTGTCTCCATAAACTGTGAAATAGGCAAAGAAATGTGCTCCATTTTGTAGATAAGCAAACAGAGGCTTAGTGTGGTTAATAGAAATTAACCCAAGATTCCTTAGAGGTGAATTCATGAAGTGAGAAGAAAAAAAATCAGCTCTGATTCCTAGACTTCTCTCAGTCACAGTAGGTTTAACAGGCGATTATATATATTGGGTTCTAGCATCTCCCTCTTTTTCATTTTTTTGGATAAAACATATTTCTTCAACTCTGCAGTAATCCTCAAAGAATGCATTCTAGATTTACATTTCTTCTGACTGAATCTTAGTAGAGATGGCCTGCAGGGCTGAATCTTTCAGTGGACATGACCCATGAGCAGTGGTTCATCCCAGGTCAGTTACCTGGCATTTGGACCATATGCCCAGACCTGCAGTGAAGATTAAGGGACAAGTGCTTCCTGTTTAAGTGAGTGACCTTTCCTTTATAGCTGGATAAAATAGTGCCACAGTTCTATATTCATAGCATTTAGACAAGGGATTAGAGAGTCATGTGGGCAATTGAACCACTATAGAAAGTCAGTCTGGTTATTTCAGGCCAGTTGAGTAGGTTTCCCTTTTGGTTGCATTCTCCATACAGTTCTCTGTCCTGGTTAATTGATGAGAAAGCTGCTGAGCTGGCTCTTTACTGCCTCTGCTCTTTTTTCTTTAGAGGCGCTGTTTAGAGTAAAAAGGAATATGTCTGAGACAAACTGATGATTTATCTAAGGGCTTCCCAGGTGGCTCAGTGGTGAAGAATCTCCCTGCTAATGCAAGGAGATGCAGGTTCAATCCCTGGGTTGGGAAGATCCCTTAGAGGTGGAAATGGCAACCTACTCTAGTGTTCTTGACTGGAAAATCCCATGAACAGAGAAGCCTGGAGAGCTATAGTCCATGGGGTCACAAAGAGTTGGACACGACTGAGTGACTGAGCATGCACACACGCATCTTATACTTAAAGATATTTGATCTTTCTGCCAAAGTGATGCTATCAAGTCCTTATCTAACTGTTCCAACACATATGCTCTCTCTCTCTCTCTCTCTCTCTCTCATACACACACACACACACACACACACACACACACACACACACACACAGATTGAATGAGATTCCCATATATACTATGGATAAAAGGAAGAAATCGCTAAGATGCTTCTAATTGGCTGTGTCTTGTTCTTTTGTGGGTATGCATGACAAAAGTCACAGGCTTTAGAAAGGAACAAACTGCTTTCCTTCCATTCTATTTTATCTTGGATTAACTCATTATACTTTCTTTGACTCCCCTCTTTCCTCTCCTTATAAACTCAGCACCAACAAATGTGATCTGCATACAATCCCATTCAAGTTAACCTCTTTTAGTGTCCACCCAACAATTTTGTTTCTCTGAGAGAGTAATCTGAATGAGGAAATATCTACAAGGCCGTTTGGCAAGACATGAGATTTTCCATTCTTTTTGAAAACGAATGAAAAGGCAATTATTGCCTCATGCTGTTCCACAAAAAACTGCTCTCCACTTCCTGAACAGAAGCCTTGGCTGCTGCCTTTTATCCTCAGCCACTCCCTGGCTTCTTGGCTTGATGTTATCTGACCAACATTGAGACAAACATATCTTTGGGTCTGAGGAAGTGAATGCATTTTTCCACTGGCAACAGTCATTGTACAAGCAGAGAACACTTGTTGAGTGTACTATGTACCAGGAATTAAAGGACATGGAGGTGGATGAGACAATCATGCTCTTTGCATAGAGCTCTCTGTCTAGTAGGTAAGACTATACCATATATACTATGGATAAAAGGAAGAAATCGCTAAGATGCTTCTAATTGGCTGTGTCTTGTTCTTTTGTGGGTATGCATGACAAAAGTCACAGGCTTTAGAAAGGAACAAACTGCTTTCCTTCCATTCTATTTTATCTTGGATTAACTCATTATACTTTCTTTGACTCCCCTCTTTCCTCTCCTTATAAACTCAGCACCAACAAATGTGATCTGCATACAATCCCATTCAAGTTAACCTCTTTTAGTGTCCACCCAACAATTTTGTTTCTCTGAGAGAGTAATCTGAATGAGGAAATATCTACAAGGCCGTTTGGCAAGACATGAGATTTTCCATTCTTTTTGAAAACGAATGAAAAGGCAATTATTGCCTCATGCTGTTCCACAAAAAACTGCTCTCCACTTCCTGAACAGAAGCCTTGGCTGCTGCCTTTTATCCTCAGCCACTCCCTGGCTTCTTGGCTTGATGTTATCTGACCAACATTGAGACAAACATATCTTTGGGTCTGAGGAAGTGAATGCATTTTTCCACTGGCAACAGTCATTGTACAAGCAGAGAACACTTGTTGAGTGTACTATGTACCAGGAATGAAAGGACATGGAGGTGGATGAGACAATCATGCTCTTTGCATAGAGCTCTCTGTCTAGTAGGTAAGACTATGAAAGTAAATTTGGTCATTTTCATTTGTGAGACTCTCAAACTCAAAGAAACTCATGTTACATATAGAGATAGAGAAGACTATGGAATCAACTTTGGCAAAGAATCTGCCTGCAATGCAGGAGACCCAGGTTTGATCTGGGAAGACTCCCTGGAGAAAAGAATGGCAACCTATTCCATTTTTCTTGCCCTGGAAATCCAATGGACAGAGGAACCTAGTGGGCTACAGTCTATGAGGTCGCAAAGAGTGGGACACGGCTGAGTGACTAACAGCACAAACAACACGGTGGTGAACAGGGAAGACTTTCTAGAAGACTTAAGCTCTGAGCTACATTTTGAAAAAGCAAGAGATCTCCAGAAAAACATCTACTTCTGCTTTATGGACTATGTCAAAGCCTTTGACTGTGTGGATCACAATAAACTGTGGGAAATTCTTCAAGAGATGGGAATACCAGACCACCTGACTTGCCTCTTGAGAAATCCGTATGCAGTCAAGAAGCAACAGTTAGAACTGGACATGGAACAACAGACTGGTTCCAAATAGGAAAAGGAGTACGTCAAGGCTGTATGTATATTGTCACCCTGCTTATTTAGCTTATATGCAGAGTACATCATGTGAAATGCCGGACTGGATGAAGCACAAGCTGGAATCAAGATTGCCAGGAGAAATATCAATAACCTCAGATATGTAGATGACACCACCCTTATGGCAGAAAGCGAGGAAGAACTAAAGAGCCTCTTGATGAAAGTGAAAGAAGAGAATGAAAAGTTGGCTTAAAACTCAGCATTCAGAAAACTAAGATCATGGTATCTGGTCCCATCACTTCATAGCAAATAGATGGGGAAACAATGGAAACAGTGAGAAATTTTAATATCTTGGGCTCCAAAATCACTGCAGATGGCAACTGCAGCCATGAAATTCAAAGACACTTACTCCTTGGAAGAAAAGCTATGACCAACCTAGACAACATATTAAAAAGCAGAGACATTATTTTGCCAACAAAGGTCTATCTAGTCAAAGGTTTTTCCAGTAGTCATGTATGGATATGAGAGTTGGACTATAAAGAAAGCTGAGCACTGAAGAATTGATGCTTTTGAACTGTGATGTTGGAGAAGACTCTTGAGAGTCCCTTGGACTGCAAGGAGATCCAACCAGTCCATTCTAAAGGAAATCAATCCTGAATATTCATTGGAAGAAATAATGCTGAAGCGTAAACTCCAATACTTTGGCCACCTGATGGGAAGAACTGACTCATTGGAAAAGACTTGGATGCTGGGAAAGATTGAAGGTGGGAAGAAAAGGGGATGGCAGAGGATGAGATGGTTGGATGGCATCACTGGCTTGATGGACACCAACTCTGAGAGTTGGTGATGGACAGGGAAGACTGGCATGCTGCAGTACATGGGGTCTCAAAGAGTTGGACATGACTGAGCAACTGAACTGAGGTTTTCAAAGATAAGTAAAGATTGTCAGATGGATAACAGGGAACGTGGAGATGGGGTTGTAGGGAAGGGCATGAAAGGAAATGAGATTTGTGATAAAGACAAGTGTCAGTGCATTATATCTCTGGGAACATGACCAGATTTGCAGTTAAAGACATCATTTTGACTCTACCTGGATGATGGATTTGAATGCAAGTGCTGGAAACAATTATGTATTTATTTAAATTTGGGGTTGCCAAACTACCTTCAGGCCAATCAGGTCTGGCAAGGATCTATTTTTTTGCAAATAAAGTTTTATTGAAACACAGATGCACCCATTTGTTTATGTATTGTCTATAGCTGCTTTCAGGAAATGGCAATCCACTCCAGAATTCTTCCTTGGAAAATTCCATGGACAGAAGAGCCTAGCAGGCTATAGTCCATGAGGTTGCAAAAGACTGAGACAGGACTTCATGACTAAGCAACAACATATCTGCTTTCATAAAAGGGCAGAGTTGCATACTTGCTACACAGATTGTATGGAGCACAGAGGAAAATTATCTGCTCTAAAAAGTGCCAGAATTAAGGTAGTAAAGGTTAATGACTTGAACTAAAAAGCTGGGGTAGTGGGAATAGAGAGGAGTAGGTGGTACAAGAGCTGTTCAGGAGGAAGCAAAGATAGGATTCCATGAGTGATTGGACTGGAGGGAAGGGCAGAGACATGAGAAACACAGGAGTCTGGGAAGATTCTGGGTCACCATTCAACACTGTTTTAGCATGTGTCTTGCGTAAAGATGCAAAAGAAGCTCTTTTTCCTCAAGGAGCTGCAATCTAGTAGATGAGATTATATGTGTACGTAAAAATCTTTAAAACAAAAGTGAAAGAAATGAGGTCATGGAATTTCAGAAGAGAGGGATGCTGTTTCGATGAAAATCTACTGAAGGCTTAAAAGAAAAGCAATGGTTTGAGTTTTGAAAATGAGGAAAGATTTGGGCACAGGGATGAATAGGAGCAAGGGCCTCCTGGAGAAAGAGGCTGCAGGAGCACACACAAGGATGTGGGCACCAGAGGAGGAAAAGATGGCAAAGCCAATTTGAGGAGTATGGACTTTATTGGATAAGCAATGAAAATCTGAAGGTTTTAAGCCAGAGAATGATAAGATCAGAGCTGCACTTTGGTTATTAGGGCAATTTTAACAGAGTTATTGAATAGAAAAAGACCCCCAAAAGGAAAAGAAACTAATATTTATCTCTCACAGCTTAACTATAATGATCTCTTGGTAAATATTTGTTCTTAACTTCATGATCCCATCATACCCCAGGACGTCTAGAATTGGAGCTTTTATTATGCTGTGTTGTAATTGTTTACTTCTCTATAGAAAGTGAGAGGCCAGGGACTATGGCATTCTTAGAGAAAGTACCTGTGGTGGTGAAGACTTGTCTGGGCTTGACTTTGATTTATCCTTACCTTCTCCATACCTTGCTATAAGGACATAATAATAATTATAACTCATCTGAACATAACAATTGTAACTGCTTCTACAATGGATAATAATTGTAATGACTTGTTATGATTATTAGATGAGTTAATATGTGAAAAGCACTAATAACAGGGGCTGGCAAGTAGGGAGAGCCAAGGGCCAATAGATGCTATTGATTGTTAGCCCTAGTGCGCAGCTCAGTGTTTGGAAACTAATACGGATTTTATTCAGTGAGTGAATGTAAGTGCCTACAATAAGCCAGATGCTTTGTGTTGGGTATTTGGGTTTATTCTCACTGCACCCCTATGAGGAAGATATTATTTCTAATTTTAAGGAAGATGAAAGAGCTCTGATGGTAAATACAGAGCCAGGTTACAGACAGACATACAAAACCCAATTTAATATGGAGCTGGTAGGAAAGGGAGAATTTAAAGAGAGGAGGGTAATGGATGGATCGTCTGGAGGAGGTGGGAGACGGGCTGGGTCAAACGTACAGATGAAGGTCCTCAAGTGCTTTCCTGAGACAACACAGAGGAGATACTCTGGAGGATAAGGAAAGGGAAGTGAAACCAGTAGCTGAGGGGAGGTGGGCAGGGATGGGAAGGCTGCTAAAGAGGGGACTGAAGAAGACTGTATATTCTTGAGCTTAGGGGACTAGAGAGTGATGCTGCCATTTGTAGAGATATAAATGCGCAGATTTGTTTTAGGCGGCATGAACTTGAGGATTAAGTTTGGACATAAAGAGCTTGATGCTCCCACAACACTGAGCAATGAGTTGAAAATGTGGCTCCAGAACTGGAGTGAGAGGTGGAAACTGGAGTGAAGCCTAGGGATGTCATTTGACTGGAGGTGAGGGCCAAGTCATAAGCATGGCATCCATGAGTAGAGCACGGTTAGTCAGTCGGACAGACTGATTCTTGACTCAGCCTGAACAAGGGCTGACCAACCAGGATCCCATGCCCATCCCCGGTACCTATTCTCAAGTTGATTTGTGATAGTGAGTGTCCTCATTGGCCAATAAGGACACAGAGAGGGACCAATGTGCAGAGTCCTTTCTCAGGTTCTTCCTGCAGGAATGAGAAGTCTGGGTGGAGACAGGTAAAGTCTAATGAGGGGGAAGAAGAGACAGGAGGGGTGAAAGTGGGCCTGAACTCTGATCCTGGCAACAGAGCCCAAGCTCTCCTGATATTACCAGGCACAGAGCTTTAGCAATGAATTGAATCTGCTTAAAACGAACCCTCCCTCCCAGAATCCAATGCAAATGAACTTATTTGGTCAAAGAGGGTCATAAACACATCATAAAATCTGACCTTTCCAAGAGGGGATTATCTATAAATAACTGTGGTGCTAGGCATAAGCCTGGTGGAGGGGCTGAGAGGAGGGTAATTTCCTCTACTCCCTGGGCATCTGGCTGAGATGCGGATGGCTGACGGGCTTTGCAGAGGCTCAGTCGTAAGCCCCCACGGTCCTACACCCACTTCCCTCTGGCAGAGCTGCTTTCACTTTGACAGGGCTCCCTCCGCTTTGCTGAGCAATGGAATGTGGCTACCGGGAAAAGAATATTAAGATTTCTGTTGCTAAATATGTCACTGGTGAAGCTCCTTGTAAAATATTAATTGTGGCAATGTTGGAAATGCATAAAAGAACTGACAATCATGCTTGTTCAGACCACAGAAAGTTTAATTTCAAAATGTGGTTTTGAATTTTTTAAAATTTCTGCTGGTAAGCAATGGATTCATCAAAATCTTTTCTTCTGAATAAAAGAAGAGCCCGTAATGGTACCCATTCAGTGTCATTAATGTGCAGGAGGTGAGTGATACGAGAATGGTCTATATTATTTATGATGGGCCCATTTGTGAGCCAAATGATTTCACTAAAGCCCTTATGCTGATAGTGGGGGTATAAAAAGACACAGAGAGGAGGAAATGGAAATCCACTAGAGTGGTTGCTACAGATACAGTCTTCAATTTCCAAGACAAGAAAGCATCTACGCTGGCCTTTTTAGGGGGCGTTAGTGGTGAAGAACCTGCCTGCCAATGCAGAAGACACAGGAGACCTGGGTCTGATCCCTGGGTCAGGAAGATCCCCTGGAGGAGGGCATGGCAACCCACTCCAGTATTCATGCCTGGAGAATCCCATGGACAGAGGAGCCTGGTGGTCTGTAGTCCATAGGGTCACAAAGAGTCAGACATGACTGAAATGACTTAACTACATGCATGCATGATCATCCACACAATTACTTAGTAACCAGTGTCGATGAAACCTTTTGTTGTTTGCTAGATCTGTAGTTCATTTCCTCTTTGTAATTTCTGTCTAGTAATCCTAAACATAGATTCTAGAAAGATGGCACTGATGAACCTATTTGCAGGGCAGCAATGGAGACGCAGAGATGGAGAACAGACTTGTGTAAACAGTGTGGGAAGCAGAGGATGGGACAAATTGAGAGAGTAGCAAGGAAACATATACGTTATCGTATGTAAACTAGATAGCCAGTGGGAATTTGCTGTGTGACACAGGGAGCTCAACCCAGTACTCTGTGACAACCTAAAGTGGTGGGATGGGTAAGAAACGGGAAAGAGGTTCAAGAGGGAAGGGACATGTGTATACCTGTGACTGCTTCATATTGATGTATGGCAGCAACCAGCACAATATTGTAAAGCAATTATCTTCTAATAAAAAAATAATTGCAATCATGGGATCTTATAACTGGGAGTTTTGTAAAGCTGATGGCATAAGAGAGATACTAATTTCATTGAGAGTAGGGACCACGTCTCATGCTTTAAAAAAAGTTGTTTTTTTTTTTTTTCTCTAGTACTCATAGTACCTGGAAAAGGGTTGTTGCCTTTAATAAAGATGCAACAAATGTGGTTTAGAACACTCATTCAACAGGAGGAATGTCACACTCAACTGGATAAAAATTAGTTTTTGGAGTACGGGTGAAAATGTCTTAGATAATGCAATCTAAACTTGCCAAGGCTCAGACCAACGTGACATATTAGTACTTATTTCATAGGTGTGGGGGAAGCCATTAGGGGAAAACATGTCTAGAAAGACTCTCTGGGGAAGGGAAGTTTTCATTATTAGTTTTAAAAAGTTGAGAAGATCTTCCTCTAGAGAGGAAGGAGCTCTGTTCTTTGGAGTCAGAAGCTTTTTGGAGTCTTCACCCACCAGCTACCAGCGTAGCTCCTCATGTCCCAGAGTGTCAAGTCTAATGTGTGGAATGGCAATCATGGTTCAAGGAGGTGGGCAACCTGCTCAGTTTGTTGAAGGGATGAATGATTCTCCCTCAAAGGTTGTTTGATGATTAATTCATTGAGATGGTGACTGTGAAGTTCTTAACTTAGTACTGGGCACATTTTCGGTGTGTAGTCACTGACAGTTGCCTTTGTTCATCCCATCCTCCCTGACTGCCCTGCACATACTGATTTCACAGGTGCAGACATAAGACCTAGACAGGGCAGATAAATCACTTCGCTGATGTCATACAGCAAGTCTGTAATCCTACTAAGAATTGAAGTTGGCTCTCTTAGAGCCAATGGAGCCTTATTTGATTAATTGTTATTATAATTGGGGCTTCCCTGGTGGCTCAGTGGTAAAGAATCTGCCTGCAATGCAGGAGCTGCAGGAGATGCTGCTAGTTCGATCCCTGGGTAGGGAAGTTTCCCTTGGGAGGAGGGCACAGCAACCCACTCCAGTATTCTTGCCCGGAAATCCCACGGACAGAGAAGCCTGGCAGGCTACAGTCCGTGGGGTCGCAAAGAGTCTGACATGACTGAAGTGACTTAGCAGGCAAGCAAGCATTATTATAATTAGTTCCTGAAACATTCACCGAGTTCTCTATATTCTTGGAAAGGTAGCTCTTGCCCCACTGAAGTATAATCAAACCTGATCTAAATTGATTTCAATCGAGCACCATCTGGATGCACTAAGCACAAATTTACACGCCTGGAGCAATAGCATAAGTGCTTTGCCCTGCCAGTAAATGGGTCCTGAAAGGGCTTTGGGGAAGCATTGTGTGAGGCAATGTGACACATGGCACTCTCTCCAGTGTACGTGCAGATACTTTGAGAGGAGGGCTGCTAGGCACAGCACAAGGGTTTAGGAAAACTAGGCATTCTGATGGCAAGTAGCTGGATATATGAAGATGCACCATCCATACTCCAAGTGTCCAATTTATAAACCCTGCTCCATATAACAACAAATTATTCCAAGCATTAAAAACTCACAGCGTAGGGAAGGTGGAATCTCCTCTAAGAATTTTTGAGCCATCAACTTCAGCAACAAGTAGTAAGATGAGTGTTCCTCTACCCTCCTGAAGGTCCTGCTTCCTTCTTAGATTGCATTTTAGTGTTTGGTAGCACTTTATGCGTTTATAGTTTTTAGCAGAGTGATCTGGAAGGGAAGAGTCTCTCTGTATCTTAGGCCCTTCACATACTCACCCTGTGTTTTCTTACACTGAATATAGAAGATTGTCAAAAATGCACGTTGAACCAATTAATGTATTTACAGTTAAGAGGGAAAGAGGCAGGTCTAACACTGATCACCTTTTATGTTCTAGGCAGCGTATGCTGCACATTACAGGTGTTATTTCATTTAACCTTTACAATTAAACTCATCAGTAATTTGCCCAATGTCACAAAATTATTAAGTGGCTGAGACTGGAGTCAACTAAGGTTATTTCAGACTCCAAGGACTACCCTCATTAAGAAAAAAGAAATCTTTCAGCAACCATGAGAACACCCTGCAAAGACCTTCCGCTACAGGGAATGTAATAGGCCAAATGGCCCTGCATCAGGGACCAAAGACCCAGCTGCCGTTGTCAGTTGTACTCTGACAGCTATCTCCACTTTTCCAGAGGCCGTGTTTCCCACTGGCGACTCTCCAGCCAGTAGCTGTGGGCAGGATGGATGATAACACAGGCGGATTTGGCTTAAGGACAAAAATTCCTTAGACTGCATGGCTGCACCCAGCCCTCCATCTAGTGCATCTCTCTTTCACTGGGGTCAGACTTGCATCGTGGTCTGATGCTTCTTCCTGTTTCTTCCTTCTTCCTCCTGGTTTTCTCCTTATAGACCTTGGCCCTAATAAAGAGCTTGCATGTTTAATACCTTCTCAATGACTTTTTTTTAGAGGACCTGATTAACACTGTTCTAAATACTCTCTCCATTCATACCTTAAGTTAGTTTTCATCAAACATTTCCCCAGTACACTCCTAATTTAGAAGAGAATTGATGTGTAATCTTCATCCCTGGTTGTTTGGGGCCTCCCACAAGTCAGAGGTTTATGGGGAGCTTATGCTTCATTCTGCAATTACTTGTCCAGTGTTGTCTTCACCATAAGATAACAGGCCCTGGGAATCCGGGTCTGCGGCTATCTTGTTCACTGCTGTACCTATCGCCTGGCATAGTGACTGGTTCATAGTAGGTGCTCAGTAAATAAGGTTTGAATAAATTGGGGGGAAAATCCTATTTATTTTTATACTGCATTATATAACTATATTTGTTTGACTTTTTAAAAAGGAAAACCTTATCCTTAGCCACACTGAGATTTAAATACCATTTTAAATGTAATATTTAGCCTTTACTCTTTAGCACAGTGACAAATACCCTGGGGGTTAAAAATATCCCTGTTTGAAAGTTACGCGTGAACTAATTTGCCCAAAGACCAGCACTAGGAAGAGAACCGAGACCTTTCAACTACTAGTTGAGGGTGATTTCCTTTCTAGGCACAATGATCTTTTGTATTTATGCCTTGCTATTACATTCCATTTTGAGATTTTTTTTTTCCCTACCACTTTGTCACTGGAGGCATTCCTGTTGTAATTAACCCAATTTATTTTTCTCTGTATACATTCTGTTCCCTGCTACCTTTATTTAAGCTATGCCTATTCTGATTCTTATTTTTTAGTTTTTAGAGTATTTGGAAATGTGGGGAGGGAAGATTAGGGCAATCCTGGACATCCTCAGGCATTTTCTCTTCTCTCTGAATCACTGAGCAGATCTTTCACTCTGTCTTTGCTGAGGATGGAGTTTTGTTCTCATTAAGCTGTGGAGAAATGCCTCTTTGTGGTACAAATGGGTCATGCTGAACAGTGGTGTTTAATTATCCTCCCACCTCCATGCAGACCCCAACACACAGAGATGTTCAAAATGTTCTCATCCTCTCTTAGCTGAGGTGAGTTGGAGAGTGCCAACTCTATCTTTCTAGTTCTGGCTAAAACTGTCCTCAGAGACATACTTGCCTCCCTTCCTCATATAACCCTTATCCAATCTATCAAGAACTCCTGTTGGTTCTATCTTTAAAATTTATCCAGAAACCAATTCATTCTCACCACCTTCACTCTGCCTTCCTGGAATAAGAGTCACCTCACCTCTACCTCAAGTTGTGCTGGAGAAGACTCTTGAGAGTCCCTTGGACAGCAAGGAGATCAAACCAGTCAATCCTAAAGGAAATCAATCCTGAGTATTCACTGGAAGGACTGATGCTGAAGCTGAAGCTCCAATCCTTTGACCACCTGATGCAAAAAGCTAACTCACTGGTAAAAAACCAACTCACTGGTAAAAAACCCCTGATGCTGGGAAAGACTGAAGGCAAAAGAAGAGGGCAGCAGAGGATGAGATGGTTGGATAGCATTACTGACTCAAAAGACATGAATCTGAGCAAACTCTGGGAGTCAGTGAAGGGTGAGGAAGCCTGGTGTGCCACAGTCCATGGGGTCATGAGCAAATGAACACCTTTGATTATCGCAGCAGCCTCCCAGCTGGTCCCCCTACTTTCACACATGCCCCCTTACAGTCTGTTCTTAATACTTTCAGAATGGAAGAGAATGGTACTACTCTGTTCCAAACCTCCACTGGCTTCCTGCAAAAGTCTGCGTCCTTAGAGAAACCTCAAGAGTGCTACCAGCTTGGATTTCACTTCCCTCTGCTCCAGCCACACTGGCTCCTTTTTGAGAAAATGGCAGCCGAGTCTAAATCGCAGGGACTTTTTCACTTACTGTTCTTTTTGCCCGAAAGCCTCCTTCCCTAGACATTTGCATGCCATATTCCCTTACATCCTTCAGAGCTCTGCTCAGATGTCATTATCTCAGAGAGGGTTTCTTTGGTTACACTACTTAAACTAGTAACTTCTCCCATTTTTGATACCTTCCTTTTGTTTGTTTTCATAAGCATAAGTCTTACGATCCATGGAAAAATCACATATTTTACCTATTTATGTATTTAT
Organism: Madoqua kirkii; assembly: GCA_006408675.1. Classification (NCBI taxonomy): domain Eukaryota; kingdom Metazoa; phylum Chordata; class Mammalia; order Artiodactyla; family Bovidae; genus Madoqua; species Madoqua kirkii. The sequence goes on from SJYC01015195.1 coordinate 32,586, forward strand.
TTTTAAATTACTCTCATCTCACTATAATAAAAGGTTCACAAGGGCAGGAAGTTTTTGTTTGATCATTGCTGTATCTGCAGCACCTGGCAGGCATTCAATAAATATTTGTTCAACGAAGAAATGAATGTTCTGCCTCCTCATTTACCCTTTCAATACCCACTCAAATATGAAACTGTTATCTGCTCTATGAAGCCTTCCCAGCAATCATGACCAACTGTTTGTCCCCTTCTTATAAATGGAGTGATTCCCTGGTGGCTCAGATGGTAAAAATTCGCCTACGATGAAGTTGACCAGGGTTTGATCCCTGAGTCTGGAAGATCCCCTGCAGAAGGGAATGGCAACCCACTTTAGTATTTTTGCCTGGAGAATCCCATGGACAGAGGAGCCTGGCAGGCTACGGACCATGGGGTTACAGAGAGTTAGACATGACTGAGTGCCTAAGCATTTGGATACACGTGTTATAGCATTGATCTATGCTGTGAATGCCGTGGCACTTTTTTTTTTTTTTTTTGGTCCTAAATCTATAAGCAACTCAAGGGAAGCAATGGTAATTTATTAATCTCGGTACCCCTAGCATTTAGAACAATACTTGGCATGTAATATTCATTCAGGAAATATTTGTTGGTTGAATAAATTAATGAATAACTGGCCCAAGAGAAACACAGCTATCAGTAAACATGTTTGCTATTGCAAGTGCACAGTTAACATCATTGTTAGTGATAACAGAGGTGCTGATACTAGAGTCATCTTTGAGACTGAAATGGGGCATCTCCAAAATTTTCTTTCGAGACATTTTCTTGAAAGAAGATTTCCTTGATTGGGTTTTAGTTTCTTGGCTTCCATCTCATTACGGCAGAGGATTAGGACAGAGGTCCCCAGGGGCCACGGACTGGTACCAGGCCACAGAATGCTAGGGATGGGGCTGCATAGCAGGAAGAGAGCCACAAGCAGGCAAGTGAAGGATTATCTGTATTTACAGCCATTCATCATCATTCACACTGCTGCCTGAGTTCCACCTCCTGTCAGATCAGCGGCAGCACCATAAATGTTATGCACTTGAATCATTCTGAAACCACTGCCACCCCGCCAAGGTCCATGGAAAAGCTGTCTTACATGAAACTGGTCCCTGGTGCCAAAAAAAGTTGGGACCACTGGATTAGAGGGCTGAAAATCAGTTCCACCAGCTAAGACAGTTTCCCAGGAAACTGGAGAACATGCCTTGTGAAGCAAGACTAGAAGCCTTGATAAAACAGTCGAGATAAATTGGCATTATCAAGATTGAGCAAGCATAAAGGCATTAACTATATTCCTAAGATTACTCGGATCTGACAAGAAAGGCAATTAGGTTAGTACGATTAGATTATTCTAGTAAGATTTTTCTCTTTTTTTGGTGTGTATTATATTAAAAAGATGTATTTCTCTAAAGAAACAAAGCTTTGGAGAAATTTTTAGGGTATTTTTCTATAACAAATCTATAGGCCTAGAGAACATATGCAGTGACATATACATTTAATGAATGTTCAAAGTTGCTGTTGCATAATAAAGACCAGGGAGAAGAAGCATCATGTTAGGAAATGTTATCATACTACCAAGAACCTCAGAAGATCTGGCAGAATTGCTAGTGTCTATGTGGCAATGGAAATGTCACGTGTTTATCTGACAAAGGTTGGCAAAAGGCTGGTGCAGTATTTCAGCAGAAGTGAGTTTTTAAAGGGAGGGTGAAAAATGCCATTTTGATTTTTGTGTTTCAACAGGATCATATATTTATTTGGTTTTTGCACTCTGATAGTTGTTTAAGTTTCCCCCAAGAGAAACCAAAATCTTTTCCTTTGCAGAACGCAATTCCCAAGATGGGGTGAAGAAACACGGGAGCCCAGTCAGGAAAGGAATTCTGTATCTTAATGGTGCTCTACTTTTCCATTTTCTCTCTATTAAAAATTCAGCTTCTGTTGAGTACAGAAAGTAAAAACATGCCACCTCACTGATGTATATAATGAAGTGGTCCTGAAAACAAAAGGATACATTGTGATCTGAAAATAGTCCACCAAGTTATGAAGGCAAATGATTCCTTGCCAAGGGAATCAACTGTAAATTCAAGAAAAAAAAAACAAAAACAAAACAAACAACACTTTGCAGAGTTCAGTGGAGGTATTAAATCTGTATTTTGCAATAGCACAATGTGTGGTGTGTGCCTGTGCGTGTATGTATATGCATTTGTATATCTATATCTAGACTATATAGAGTTCTTTGCTTCTCATATTTAAAAAAAAAAGCTATCCAGTGACAGTAAAAATGCCACCACAGATGGTGTGTCCATCCATGTGGACAAGTGTCAGTGAGAAGACCAAACACACCCTGTGCTCTGGGTCCCCACTGCTGAGGGCCCAGCCCCGGAGTGACTCTCTGCTGTTCTTGGTCGTACCTCCTGCGTGTGACACTGTCTGTTCACCTCACGCTCTGCAGGCTTCCCCTGTTCCAAAGACACTCTTCCTTTTCTTCTTGCTGCTCACCAGGTTGGGTGGCCCGGCTGTTGCTTCTTGGCAGTTATGTGCTGTACCTTGGGTGGCTGCACACCCTTGGCACAGTTCCTCGGCCCCTTCTGCTTGCCATTTGGCCACCTTGGACATTGGGGCTGGTTAGTTCCCTGATTAATGAGAAGTGTGGCACCTAGGGAGGCTAATGAAGTGGCTCAGTAAATTGCATGTGAATCTTGCACGACAATCTGGCACCCTGGTCACAAGCTGCGCTAAGGGTTGGCTTCTCCAGTGACATAAAACTAGAGTCAAGTCTTCTTTTCTGATTCTCAGCCTTCATACCCCTTCTCCATTCTCACCATTCGTAACTTCCTGCTTATTGTAGGCTCGTCGTCCATGGCATTCTCCAGGAAAGAATACTGGAGTGGATAGTCATTCCGTTCTCCAAAAGGATAAAGGTTGGGTGAGTTTGGAGGAGACCAAGAACAAGCTCCCTATAAAGAGCGTTCACTTCGATGGTCAGAATAAGCTTGTTATTCTCATCTATCACATAAAGAAATTAAGTTTTCAGATGCTTGCAAACTGAGCACTCTGCCTGAATCTTTCTGGGGAACATCATTTTGACATTTATTTATAACATTTAAAGATTTTGAATAATAACCCAGAAACCTGAGTTATGCCGGCCAAGCTGCGCTATTCTTTTCCCATTCTTGCTGAATAGATTGGATACTCTTAGTTGGTTACTCGGGCTTCTCTCACTTCCATGGAAATGCAGACAGACTCCAAAATGTTCTCTAATGGATGGCCTCATGTAGACATCTGAAGATCATTGCTATTGCACATTGAGGTCCCTGGAGGCTGTGGCATGGTTCGTGGAATTGATGCTTGTGGCCGAAAGTAATTGCTTGAATATAATGCCAACCAGGAAGTGATATTATTATTTTTATCATTATCTAGCTAGAGCCAAAAAAAAAAGGGGAGGGAGATGCTGTGGAAATGGATACAGATGCTGTTGTTCCCTTTCCTTGAGAAGAAAACAAGCAGTGAAATACTATTCTTAAAACTATGGCATAATGCTGAGCCCATCCTATATGCACTTGATAATTTATCTGTGGAATGCTGAAATGTGGAAACATCCTCTCTCTGTATTTAAGGGTGATGAGCAGATATCACTGCTGTCTGAAAGCCTGTATCATCTTACCCCAGCAACAATGTCCTCAGATTCAGAGGTTTCACACTTCCCAGATCCAGACCACGGTATTCGTTTAGGCATTCTCATTTTGTCTGTTTCCCTGAACTTCTCAGGGCCACATGAACAAAACAGATGAGATAACCTGGGGACAGCTGAAGTGCTGCCTTGATGGCTTAAGAATTTCTATCCCAAGGGGTGGGAAATGGAATCCTTTTGCTGTCCAGGAGAGATTACTCCCATCGAGCATTTTCTACATGGCAGGCAGAGGGTAAGCTTCTTCTTTAGCCCTGTTCCCTCAAATCCAACTGCATAGGAATGTTTATCCCCAATCTACAGGTGACAATACCACGGTACATCGTGCAAGTTTATAGAAATAGGAAGTGGTGGTACTGGGATTCTAGACAGTGCTTCCTGACCACAAGGCCTGCGAGAGCTCTAACATGTCACTCTGTTGTACAGTACGGGTGTGAAGAGAGAGGGATGAACTGAGTGTTGTGTGCTATACACACTTGATCTCCTTGACTTCTCCCAGCTCAAGATTAGTGTTACCATATCCATTTATAGATGAATAAGCTGAGGCTTAGAACTCATGAATAAGTCATATCTTAACTTTCTATACTAAGGTTTTTACTTTGTAATAGTTTCTAAATAGCTGCGGGTTCTTCAGCCATGGTAATACTGCCTGCGCTTTCACAATTTGGTTTGTGTGCATACACGTGTGCTTATGGTTCTTTTAATCCCAGAGGAAGGTGACCTTCCCACGAAACAGGAGAAAATATGAAATTGGAGGGTGGTTGGCAGGATCCCTTCTAAAGTATTCCTTGGGGGCTCAAAATTTGAGTATGTCTTACTGAATGTAAAGCAAATAGTCCTTGACTTTTTGCTTACTTTTGAAAAATATGCCTTAGGTCTTCTACATAGGGGAAGAACAAAAAACAAAACAGGATGAGACGATAAATGCATGGTTCATCTGGAAATAGATTGTCAGAATCCAGATCTGAGTACAGAATAAGCTGGTGTCTGAAAGACTGTTTCCAACTAAATGGAGTCTACCGGGCTCAAATCGGGACTTCAAAGTGGGACTTTCTCTTCTGAGTGGCTGGTGTGTGCTGTTTTTGTCCAGCTGTTTACAGATGCTTCCACCCAGTAGGAACGTCACCTTGAGTTATTAAGTTAATGGCTTGGGTGGCACGTTATGATTTATCAGTGAAATTGCTCCTCTGAGGGCAGAGCCTGTAAAAAGATGGTCAGCTCATAAATCATGCTGTTACAGAGCAGCAATAATTACGGGTAAGAAGGACCCTTTAGAAAGCAAGCTTGTTAGTAAAATAACAACGCTCTTTCCTCTGTACATGTCATGATGCAGTCTCATGGACAGTGCAGCATCAACTATTTAAATGCAATGTAGGCTTTGTAAACAGCAAATGTGTTAGCGGAGATCCTGAGAGATTATCTGTGATGCTGGATTTTGCTTTATGGCCTCTCACGGTCCTTATGCTCTGCCTGAATTATTAGGTTGGGGTTTAGTTTGGGGCTTAAAAAGATCAGGCCTTTTCTCTTTGCAGTGACATTTGATTACAGGCTGACCTCTGAATGTGCCTGAATAAAAGCAACTCCAAATTTGGGAGGATGATTGGATTATGATAAAGCTTTCAGGATAACTCCAAGCACCTCTACAGCAGCCAAAGGATTTTCAGAGCCATAGGGACACACAGTAACTGGCTCTGATTCTTTTCTCTGGCTTAAAGCCTCTGAAGAAGCTTAATAATTAAAGAGGAATGCCATCACAGAGTTTTTAAGGACTTGCACGTGACTGCTTGTTTTGGCCTCATCTAAATACCTGACAGGTTCCAGAGAGAATGAAAGGGCAAATGATCTAAGCAGATTGGAAAGCTAGGGTGTATATAATATTTTCCCAGTTGCCTGTTTAGAGTGCAGGGCTATAGATGGCTCCATTGGCATGTACTTGCTGGTCAAGACGGTGGCACACCCATCCCTTCATGGAAAGAGGCTCACCCATTTTAAGCCACCCGCAAATAGTTTCCTTGGCTTGTTCAGGACTTCTGCCTACATTTACATGTTTTTCTCTTGCAGACCACACAGCGTGTCCTGTGGATCAGGAGAAATATGGAGAATCTAACAAACACACTTGCTTCCTGCTAGAATGTGTGTCTTCTGTCCAGATTTCCTTCAGTTACCAGAGTCTGACCAATTCTACTGAACAGGAGATTTTTTATTTTTTATTTTTTGGGGTCAACTCCTCTTACTCGGATTCCCTGCTTAAGTGTTCTAAGTAGCCTTCTAAGATGGTCCTCAGTTTTTCCCAAGTCCTGGTATGCATGCCCTTTTGTAACCCCCTGTTCTTGAGTGTTGGTGGACTTAATGACTGATTTCTAACAAACAGAATGGGGCAACAGTAATGTGATATCACTTCTGACACTAGGCTATAAAGACTGCTGCTGCTGCTAAACTGCTTCAGTCGTGTTCAACTCTATGCGACCCCATAGACGGCAGCCCACCAGGCTCCCCTGTCCCTGGGATTCTCCAGGCAAGAACAATGGAGTAGGTTGCCATTTCCTTCTCTAATGCATGAAAGTGAAAGTGAAAGTGAAGTTACTCAGTCGTGTCCAACTCTTAGCGACCCCCATGGACTGCAGCCCACCAGGCTCCTCCGTCCATGGGACTTTCCAGGCAAGAGTGCTGGAGTGGGGTGCCATCGCCTTCTCCGCTATAAAGACTGACTTCTAACTGCTGCTCTCAGGCTATTCCATTCACTCCAATGAAGCAAGTTGCCGTGGTTTGAGCCGCTCCATGGAGAGACCCATATGGCAAGAGAGGAGGGTGGGCAGCCTCTGGTCAATGGTCAGCAAGTCATAGAGGCCCTTAGTCAAACAATCTGCAAGGAGCCAATCTTTCTGACCACCGCTGAGTAAGCTGGGCATAGAGCCAGCTCTAGCTGAACCTTGAGATAACTGATACTTGCCTGCAATCTTGTGAGAGACCCTGAGCTGGAGGACCTAGCCACATCCAGATTTATAACTCAGAGAAACTGTGAGGTAATAAATGTGTGTTGTTTTAAGCTGCTAATTTTGAGGTGATCTGGTATACAGTACCAGAGAGCACTTCCCAAAGTACCCAGAAAGCTTCCCAGGTAGCTTTCTGCCCACAGTGTGGGAGACCTGGGTTCAATCCCTGGGTTGGGAAGATCTGGAGAAGAGAAAGCCACTCCAGTATTCTCACCTGGAGAATTCCATGAACAGAGGAACCTGGTGGGCTCCAGTCCATGGGTTGCAAAAAATTGGACATGACTTAGTGACTAACACACACACACCATAAAGTAATATATGAGCAAGAGAACCAAACTTTCCCCTCCTTTTCTGCCCTCCCTCCTCCCTCTGCTCTTTCCAGTGTTGATTGAGTGTCTGCTATGTGCTGGGAACCATGGCAGGCATTCGGAATGCAGCACTGGACATGGCAAGTGCAATGGCTGCGCCCATGGGCCTCACTCTCTTGTTGGGGGGATAAACCCTGAACAAGTGATCTAGTAAGTGGCTTGATGATAAAAGCAGAGCACTTTGGAAACATGATGGGGGTGTGGGGGGCTTGAATTATTCTGGGAAAGATTGGTCATTAGTAAAGACTTTAGCCAGAATGGGGTGATTTTAATTTGATTTCCTATGCAGTATGCTCATTGAAAGAGAATCCCCTTCCCAGAAGGCACTTAGCCACAAAACAAACGAAGTGCAAGCCGCTCAGTCGTGTCTGACTGTCTGTGACCCCATGGACTATACACGCCCATGGACTTCTCCAAGCCAGAATACTGGAGTGGGTAGCCTTTCCCTTCTCCAGGGGATCTTCCCAACCCAGGGATCAAACCCAGGTCTCCTGTATTGCAGGTGGATTGTTTACCAGCTGAGCCACAAGGGAAGCCAAGAATATTGGAGTGGGTAGCCTATCCTTCTCCAGCAGATCTTCCTGACCCAGGAATCGAACCAGGGTCTCCTGCATTGCAGGCAGATTCTTTACCAGCTGAGCTATCAGGGAAAGACACACCTATATTTCCATACTGTGATAATATGGCATCTGAGAACAGAAATACAGTAAAGCTTTATTATCTACAAAGGACTAGTTTCAGGGGCCCCTAAATTTGTGGATGCTCAAATCTTTTATATGAAAAGGCATAGTATTTGCAGACAAGCTACATATACTCTCTGGTATATTTTAAATCATCTCTAGATTACTTCTAATACATGATATAATATAAACATTTGTCAACACAATGTAAATGCTATGTTAAAGTTTTGCTTTTGGGGAACTTCTGGACTTTTTTTCTGATTATTTTTGATCTCTTGTTGGTTGAATCCATGAATGCAGGAACCATGGATATGGAGGTCAGCTGTATATATTTATATGAAAAATACATAGGCTATCTGCTGATGCTCAAATGCTCTTTTTCCTTAAATAAATAATTCTTGCTTGTGTGTCATTTAACTTGCCCTTCACTGAATTTATGGCTTGAGGGCTGGTTCCCATGCATTGCCCCCACTGCCTCCAGGTAGTGTGACTGCATTTCAGTAGGACGGTCCTATAAATGTTTGTTAAATTACAAATAGCTAGGAACTTGAGAGTGTTGCCTTAGAGTGTGTTGCAAGAGCAAACATAATTGTTGATTATTTCTGTGTTTTTTTTTTTAACAGTAAAAAGAAATCCCCACAGGTCAACTGATAGTGATCATGAAGGCCATTTCCTATCAAAACACACAGTTGAATGATATGAGGATGGCAACTTGTATGTATTTATTTTTAGAACATCAAACTCAATCTACAATATCCTTTTTGGCTATCTCAATATTCCTAGGCCCTGGAACTCACAAAAAGGTCAGTGTAAAAGGACACCAAACTTTAACTTAAATTTGATATTCCTTAAAACAGCTAGGATAAAGGACCTAGAGTAATGTAGGTGGATGTATCTAATGCTGGAGGTGATAAATGACTCTGACGCAGGTGATTAAAAACTAAAAAAGATGGGAGTTTATTCAACAGGGGGCACAAAGGGTGCTTTCTAAAGAGGGAAAGAGATGGAAAGCAGCTGATAACATAGAAATCACTGCTGAAGACCAAGGCCGTGAGCGTTCAGAGCTGAACGTAATAAAGTTCTAGTGTTTCCTCACAGTGATCTGGGAGGCAAGTGTGGAGGAGACACTAGGGCTGGTTCTCACAGCCATCTCTAGGTTAAGCAAATACGAAACCAGGATGGCATCCATAGTTCCAGGTCAGGATGATGTCCTTGGCAGAACTGTGTGCAGTGTTCTTGAGAACAGACAAAAAAGGCCATGCAAGAGGAGAGGGAGAGGAAAATGCAGAGAGCCGTAGAGGCCAGCAAGGCATGCCTTCCCCGTTTCTGCCTAGGAGCTGATAGGCTCTCCCCTGAATGCTGGCAGGTTATTGCTCACAGAGATGACTGAAATATGAATCTAATTAGCCTATAGCTGCATGAGGACAATAGCAAGATGGAATTTTCAGAATATCAAAAAATTCTGAAAAGTTCCCTAATAAGCTTCTTGGCATAGTTCATTTTGTTTTTGGAACCTAGGGAAGAACAAGCAACAGGTTCTGATTATGGGATTATATGTGATCCATATCGAATATATGGCTTATATGAATCATAAATGGTTTTTATGCTTAAATAGTATGATTTAATTTAGTTTCTGCTTAACCCTGAATTCTCTTGTTAGAAAAAACCAAAAAAGTTACAATTAGCTATTAATGTTAATGAATTTAAGCCTCCCAGAAAGCACAAATCCAAAAGGAAATGCCCAATAGATGATGTGAGCCAAATATTTTATGGCCTTTCTCGTTTCAGTTTCATATAGTCTAAACATCAGTGGGAAAAACAAATTGTATAGAGTTATTGCATTTTATCCTTCCAGAGTACAATTTTCTGGCCTGATCCTGAGTATGGTCTTCCAACAGGTAAGGTACACAATTATCTCACATTGTCAGTATTTGGCATCTGCCAGATGAGCTGGGCAAGAATCCTTTATAAAAGGCAAGGAGAATTCAACAGATGAGGAAAGCATAAAGGGAAATTTCATAATGCAGCATGGTGGCATGGTTATTGCTTAATTATGGTCAAGGTTATAGATGTATTTGCTGGGAATCTTTTCATTGTAAATAACAGAATATGATGCAATAATTAACATAGCAAAGAATTATTAGCTCCTGGGACTGTAAAGGCACAAATATTGAACAGATAAGGCTGGATCCAGCAGTTCAACTATAGCTGGCTTCTCCCAATGCCAGATGGCTATCAGTTCTTCTAGAGGCCATAAGTGTCATTATTGATCTGCATCAAGAAAAGTGTGTCAGTGGATGAGCACGAGATTTTTTTTTTAAGAGACCTCCACAGAATATTTTCTTACATGTTACTGGTCTGCAATGAGTCATAGTCTCATGTCTAATCAATCAATAAGTACATGTAAATAGGATCTCTTTATTGGCTAAAGCCATTCTAGGCCTATTCCTGAAACAAGCAAGGGATTAGTTTCTTCTTGAAGCACATTGATTGAAAGAGAGAGGATAGTACCTTTGAACAAAACTCAGAATACCATTGTCAAGGGAAAGAAAGTGGATGTAGGGCATCAAATGCCAGAAACATCTTCTGAAATGGGCAATAAGTTCTTTCACACTGAGACGGAAAGGTGTCTCCCGGGTCCCTCAGTTTCTTATGTTAGATGCAAGTAGAATGAAATGTACAGTCTTTCATTACAGGCTAACAAAAGAAATGTCTGTTTGTTCTATGTAAAAGCCAACAAGTTTAGTGTATAAAGGGGAAGGTCGTGTGAGGCCATTGGACTGGTATTTTGGAAAGTTCTGGTTCCCAATCAAGTACAACCACAAGTTGGATATGTGACTTGCGTCTCTTAACTCTTCTGGGCCTCTGATGTCAGGTAGTTCCTCACTTTGAACATTTTGCCTTCCTCTGAGATGAGTGCATATACATAACATAGGTATGGATTATCTACTTACAAGATCCTGAATATTTAAGAAGTTAGAATTTTTGTACCATTTTCTTAAGCCATGAATAACTCAGTGGTTGGTAAAAGGAACCATAGGTTATTATTTCTTTGATGAATGATTGAGACAGGGCCATAATTAATCAACAGTCATACAAATGCCCAAAATTGGTAAAGTGGTTTAAATAGGAAGAAAGAAATCTTCCACACCAACTCACAGGTTACCTTCAACAGAGAAAATGGATTTTATGCCATAAATAAACATAATAAGTATAATGAACAGGAAGCAGCTCATTGTTAAAAAAAAATCATCTGATTATCTCTTGCTGATTACATAAATGCCAGAGAGCAATTTTAAGTTTTCTAAAGATAACCAGAACAATTTACAAATGCCTTTATACAGAGCAGCAAAGGAGCAGCATGTACGTTAAAAAGCGTGCTGGCCTTGCCAGAAGACCTTTATAAATTAACGTGTGAAAGAGAATACAGATTCTGTTATACCATTCTGTCACTGACCAAGGCTTTAAGCAAGAGCTAGTAGCTAATTCTTGATTCTGAATAAAAAGCTAATTAATCCTTTTATAGGAAACAGATGTGATTAAAATAGAAAAAAATCTCTTCGGAGTGTTAACAACCAGTCTTTTTCACCAAGAGTTCAGTCTCTGAAATTAGGGATTCTGAGATCAGACCCGAGTTCCAGGACTTAAGATCCTGTGGCTTCGGCAAGTCTCTTCATGTCTCTAAGCCTGCATTTATTGTTATCGTTGTTTAGTTGCTAAGTGTGTCCAACTCTTTTGTGACCCAAGGACTACACACCTCCCAGACTCCTCTGTCCATAGAATTTCACAGGCAAGAATACTGCAGTGGGTTGCTATTTCCTTCTCCAGGGGATCTTCCTGACCCAGGGGTTGAACTTGTGTCTCCTGCATTGACAGGCAGATTCTTTACCACTGAGCCACCTGGGAAAGACTTGGTTTGCACATCTATAAAACAGAGTACCTACTTCATCGATTTGCTGTGGGTATTAAATGAGGAAATGTACATAGAGCCCCGAAGATATGCCCTGCACATAATAGATGCTCAAAACCTGTCATTTCTTAGAGGGAGTATATTCTTCCTAGCTGCAGTGCAAGAAATTGCCTGAACGCCATATTTCAGGGATCAACGCCACAGGTTAACCAGTTTCTTCTGACTCACCTCCACCCACTCAGTGAACTGAAACCCATATCATCCTAGATATATTTGACTAGGTTTTATTCACCACAATTCTACATTGTCCAGCACAGTGCCTGACCTATAGCAGGTGTGCAATGAATATCCGTTAGTGCTGTAGTCCAAGTAACGGGGCAGCTGCTCGGACCTGCTGGGTGGTGCCCATGAGGCAGCTGGTCCCACTCTGGCCGAGGAGAGGAATGCATTGCTTTAACTTGCGGCACATTTTCCTCTTCCCTGTCCAGAGCACTGACCAGGCCTGCCTCTTCTCCTGTCTTCTCGCCCGAGCTAACCTCACCCTTCTGACTTCCTTATCCACCAATATACTCTCTTAAACTGCTTTCAGTGTGAGGTTTCAGTGTGGTCTCAGCATATTTGAAAGCAAGTGTCTGCCTTCAACCATTGCTGGAAACTATTTTTATGGTGATAGAAAAGATTTCCTGATCTTTCATTTCTTGCTCACCTTTCAAACTAGAGATTTTTACTTGCAAGTGACAATACTGGACAACTGTATTCTTTTTCTGGTTTCTGTAGTGAAGGAAAAAAGCTAACATTTCTGAGTACCAAAAATGAGACAGTATTGTGCTGGGTGCTTTTACATAAATTATGTAATTTAGTACTCCTTATAACCTAAGAGATGTAGCAAGTGCTAATGTTTTTATTTCATAATCCAGGAAACCGTGGCTCAGAGAGCCTAAATAAATGGCTCAAGGTCACAAACTAGCAAGAGCCAAAACTGGGATTTAAATAGCGTTTGAAAGTCATGCTCTTTCTACCTGACTCCCTGCCTCTTCTACAGTATATGCTTTTGATAATTTTCATCACATACACTAGTCATCTTAAAGCATGGCTCAAATGTTGTGTATTCTTTATGCCCAATGTTTCTGTCTTTGTTAAAAATGTTTCTCTCTCTCTCTTTTTTTTTTGAGTGCAGAGATTTGACAAGTATTCTAGAAGTAAAATGAACCTCACATGTCCTAAGGGACAAATTGTAGCACAGAATGTAAAGAGCACTGAATTTGGAATCAGACAGGTGTGATTATTAACTGTGTTTTCCTGGGAAACGTACTTAATCATCTTTCTGAGCTTTAGTTTCTTTATCTGTAAAATGGGGATGTTACTATCTAGTGCAGTGGTTTTGAAAGGCCATGAGATAAAGTCTATAGAGCACTCCGTGAAAACCCTGTACACAGTGTGCTTCCTTCAGGCACCCAGCGAGGGTGAGAATGCTCTGAACCCACATGATGCTCATGTCTCAACTCTGAGAAATAAGAAAATGTGTATGCTATGGTGTGAAAAGAGAAGGAAAAGTACTCATTTCCAAAAGGATGGGTTTTGGTTCCTAAGTTTTCCAGAAGCTTCTAGATTGCAGCTGCCTTCAAAAATTTAAACTTTGCAGTTGCCAATACAAAAAGAATTAATACAAAGTACAAATGTCCACACACATTCTAGCAACTTACGAGGCCAACTAGTTTTACCCAGTTCTAGTTTTCTTCATCTGCCAGGTTACCTAGTACTGAATATAAACTATAAATCTATCTTGCCCACTTTAATAAAAGATGTTTTGTATGTTTGACCTTTAAAATCACAAATGTCAGTAGAAAGATTTCTTTTCCCTTTCATAATAAAGAGCAAACTGCTTCTACACCTTCTATTAAAAATATTGGGAGTTGTTTTTGAACAAAGATAAATCAAACGGCCTTCTTTAACAATTGTTTAGAATAAGATAAGAGAAAGACAGCATGCGTGTTTTTGTTTTTTAACAGTCTGTCTGGCTGTCACCTGGGTTTCTTTCTCTCGGCTACTTATAGGTGATAAGGCTGGAAGCAGAGTGAGTTCAGGCAATCAACAAATACATTTCTACCGCAAAGAAGAATATACTTCCTCTTATTGTCTAACTCTGGGAAATTATGAATCTCTTAGCAGGTGATACTCACAGACCCAATACAAGTAGTTCAGCCTTTAGGAAGCTTAAATTTCTTGCACAAATGAAACCGATTCCCTGGAATGTGCCTCCCTCTCAGCCACACATCCTGGCTTGGGAAACTCCTACTCGGTTTTCAGAGCAGAGCTGAAATGTCATCTCCTCTCTGGTTCTTCACTGGGTGGGGGTGGGGGGGCGGGGTAGCTGCTTGGGAGGTGCTCACCCTCCCTTAGCACCAGGAGGGTGGTTCTCACACAGCCCTTCTCACACTCCCTGCCAGAGGCTTGTTTATGTGAGTGTCACTCCGGTTGTTTGTGGGCACTCTGAAGGCAGGCGCTCTATTCAGTTTTCTGTGCCCTGCCATCAGCCCTAGGGTCAGGATGTAGCTGTTCACTACACTTCACTGAATGAAGAACTGGAATACTCACAGATTTGGTTATCTACTGTTTTAAGCTTTTATTCTTTGTTTTAGTTATTGGCTATTTCAGTTATTTGCTCATAACTCTGCTATTTGAGCAGAGCTTTTTTGTGTGTGGAGGGTGAGTGGGGGTGAGTGTAACTGTGGTTATTTGACTTTTCTCTGAAAATCTTCTATGACAAGATTTCTGGGTTAAGTTTGTTTTTGCAAAGAGGAGCTAATAACTTCCTTGACTTTATTACTATTCTCTTACATGTGTACCATTAGCTTTGGACTTTTGGGAGTAGCCAAATTGCAAGAAGTTGTATGAAATAAAGTATCCTTTAAACTGGGGTCCAAAGAGAAGGTTTTCTTTAATAAGAGATAAAGGAGAGCATCTGTAATACTAATGATAGGTATGGCATATTCACCCATATTTCATTTTTGCCATTATGTACAACTATCTCCTCTCCATCCAAAGTAGTTACAATAAAATTTTCTTTAAAAAAAATCTGTTTTGTAGTTTTCTCCTCTCTCTTTTTTTTAAACAAAATGAAAGCTACATAAAATTAAGATGAAAGACAGGAAACAACTGTACAATTATTCAAGTGCTTACTTAAGCTCTTTGTTCTCCAGAGCCCCTTAAAAATATGAATTTTTAAAAGCACAGGAAATACAGGATGCATACAATATTGGAGTTGCCCGTCATCATTTTGCCCAACATCTTTATTCTGTAGATGAGAGTGACTCTGGAAGTTACATAATGCAATATATGAAAAGTCAAGAAAAGCTATTACTTAGAGAAATGTGTTAAGATGAAAGTCACAGACATTCATCTTTGAAATGTTATTTAACTTTGTATATTACCAGCACTCTGGAGAAAAATGGGAAAAGATATGAAGGCAATTAAAATACTCATCATTCAGTAAACACCTTTAGCAAGAGAGCCTTAAAATTCTACATCCTTTACCTTGAATTATAGCTAGATACAGATTCATTTTTAAAATTACAAATCCTAATTTGGAAATGTTCATAATTTGTCAAAGTTATCCCTTGTTTGAAACCTAGAATATCATTTATTGTCCTCAAATAAACTGTTCACCTGAAAATAGAACATGTATTCATGTGTAACTGGCTAGTCATTAGCTTCATACAGAACTTATTTTTTCATTCATTCATGAAGCAAATACTTATTGAGCTCCACTGACATATCAGGTAACATTCTAGCCTCTGGGGACACAGCAATTAACAAAATAGACAATCCCTTTGCTTACAATGAGAGTTTATATTCTAATGGAAGACTTGGTATTTTCTTATTTTGGAATGAAGCCTGAGTGAGTGCTAAACATTCACTGATGTTGCTCTCTCGGAGTGTAGGGAAATGAGAAAATACCTCTCAACCACTCAGAATTTGTCTTATTCTTCCCTCATCAAACTGTAACATTTCCCACTTACTAGCACATTTCTCTTCATCAAACTAATAATACAAAACATGTGTTAGATTAATTCAAAATGTTATTATTATCACGAATATTTGTCATTATTCCAGCAGAGTTAGCTGGTATAGAGAACTGCAATAAGAACCTACAAATTCATGGTGGGGATTTCTACCTCCCACCCTCCTCCCACTCCCATCCTTTTAAAAATGTGTTCATCCTTCAGAGTCCCTTCCTATTTGAGCACAATGTTCATTCATTTAATTGTTATCTGTATATCTGTATTCATCATTAGACAGTGGTCTCCTTGAAAGTAAGGCTATGTCCTATTCATTCCTTTATGTCTACATCATCAACTTGATTCATTCAGCAAGTGTTTATGCAGTTAATACCTTATTTAAGACTGATTTGATCAAGGATCCCTGGACCTTGCAAAGGCCTTGTGAGGCAGGTAGTGAAGGTGTTATTTGCATTTTATAGGCAAGAATCTTAACTCTCTGGAGGTTATTTATGTTCAAAGCCACAGTGCTTGGGAAGTTTACATACTATGACTCCAAGTCCAGGGCTCTCTCTCTGAAGCCTCAGTCCTTCCTTCCTTTTCTCTCTTTATCTCATTGTCAGCAGTGTCTTCGTCACCACTCCCTGTACTCCTATTTTGCTTTGCTGATACCTCTTCTACTTGCTTAACTTTGAGTTGAAATTTTAAGTTTTATGCTGATTCCGTAGCCATAGGGAAAGGGAGGACAGAATGAATAAAGTGTTCTATTATTCTTTGAAAGATTAGTCAATAGTTTTCCTTTGGTTTGCCTACCTTTGATAAGTGTTCAGCAATGGAGTCACCTAAAAGAGTTCCAAGGCTGAGTACCTTATTCTGACTTGAGCTTTGTAGTACTTTTCACTATATAAGGATTGAGAAAATCTGAGTGGATGATACACTTAGCAGGCCACAAGGCTGGCAACAAGAAAAATAGTTATAGGGAGATTGTTATAAAGGGACAATTATAGGAGAGTAACAAAAAAAAAATACGTAAGTTCTGACATGCTAGATTGCCCTACGATAAAAAGTGCAGAGAAAAAGATAATCCAGAAGGAAGGAGACTGAGAAAAAAACAGTGCAGGGTGAGATAATGAGATCTTTAGTTTTCATGGAGTAAGCTAAAACTGTGGTTCTCAGATCATCTGAGGTTCTGGTTATCAAACGACAATGATATCCAAATATTTGACTTACTGATTCAGACTCTTGGAGTAATGCCCAAGAATCTGCCCTGTAATAGCATCTTCCGGTGATTCTTATGTACACACTAAAGTGACAAAAGCAGTGTGTTTTGAAATATTATGTGCGTATAGATCACCTAGGGTCTTGTTAATATACAGATTCTGGTTCAATAGGTCTGAAGTGGGTTTTTAAACAAGAGTGTGAGTTTTTAAACCAGCTCCCAGGTGATGCCGATGCTGCTGGGGCGCCTATGCACATTCTAAGGAGCAAGTTCTTAGACACTGCAGTAGCTGCGGTTAATATGTGTGCTGTGGGAGACTGGATGGAAAAAGTAGATTTTAAGAAGCTTCACTGTGATTTATGACAGAATTCTTCTTTGGCAACTCATCAGGAAAATTTGCTAGAGATTTCAAATTACTTTTCAATGTTTTCGTGGGTGGGACTCCCATTTGGACTGGCCAAGAGGCAGCTTGGCTCTATGCAATTTCGGTTGTAAAATTCTGGACGAGAGACCAAGGGACTCGATGTATTTCTGACGGAGGCTCCTGCCCTACCTTTCCTAGCTTCACACAGTTGGGAAAAAAATGTAAATGGATTCTTTGTGTAGTGTGTCACTCAGGCTAGTCTCTTATTACTCATCTGTTTCATTCCTGCCAATTAAGAGCAACAGCTGTCTTGCAGAGATGGTGGTCGTTAGGAAGTGACACAGCTGTGGGGTTTAGATGAGATAACAGTTGTACAGCAAGACAAGGCATCTTTGGAATGCAAAATGCCATAAGCCTGATTTATAGCATATATCCAAGGGGAAAAACTTAAACCAAAATCAACTAAAATAACAACTCACCCAACAGGGAAAACAAAGCAAAATATCAATTCAGAGATGTTTAGCCCCAAAGTCAAGTTTTCTCAGACTATTTTAAAAACAAGATTTGGACTAAAAATTGACCTAGAGAGACTCCAATTACCTCAGTTGTCTACAGTGCCCAAACTAAAATAACAACTCACCCAACAGGGAAAACAAAGCAAAATATCAATTCAGAGATGTTTAGCCCCAAAGTCAAGTTTTCTCAGACTATTTTAAAAACAAGATTTGGACTAAAAATTGACCTAGAGAGACTCCAATTACCTCAGTTGTCTACAGTGCCCAGAGTTATGAATTTGTGTTTGAGATTTAAATTTTTATGCAAAATCCATCCTCTTGTTGCTCAACACAATTTGACATTTCCACATCCGTAGGCCTTTGTGTGAGACAAGGAGAGTAGACTTGCTGAATACAAAACAATGATCAGTGACTAACATTTACAAAGTGGTATTATCGAAGTACAAATATGAGTTCACCAATGTAATAAGTCAGCAAGTCAATGGGCTCTATATAAATAATTATTTTCTTCCTTTTAAAAGTGAGACTAGAACCATCATTATAGTTGATTATTTCAAAACAAATG
>SJYC01015198.1:0-47303 GCA_006408675.1 Madoqua kirkii
ACAAAGGTGGGGGTGATTTTGAAAGAACTTAGGGGCCACAGTATTAGGAACAGGTTCATGGGGGGGATAATGAGTTATAATTGGACTCATGTTGAGATTTCAGGTGGAGGCTTTCAGAGAGTGGCTAGTGCTGCTGGAGATTTAGATTTGGGAGTCCCTTGCATGGAGTAATAGTTAAAACTGCTGGGATATAGGAAATTCCTTTTGAAGGATCATATAAGAATAAGGAAAATTTAGGAACCCCCTGAATTTGGTATGTGTGTGTGTGCTTGTGTGTGTTGGTAAGAGGAAAAATTTTCTGATAGAAAGAAGGGAGGTCAGAAAAACAGAAGAACCATGAATATGCAGGGTTAATGTGGCTGTGGAGGACAATGATTCTGGATGACCACGGGTTACAATTTCCTGGGAAAGCTTGAAGTAAATGGCAGCTGAGAAGGATTTTGGGTTTGGCCATAGGAGATCACTGATGATCTTCACAAGGACAACTCCAGAAAAGTTGTATGGGGGAGACCAGACCGAAAGCTGTGAGCACAGACTGCTCTGAAGAGAAGTTGGGTGGCAACATTAAAGAGCAAGGTAAGAGATCATTTAGGCTGAGGGAGTAGCAAAGGTAAGAAAACTGTCTTAGAATTTTCAGAGCCCTGCCCCAGGATCTATATATGAAGTATGTAGGTTTTGCAGGCTTTGGTCTATATTTGGCTAGATCAAACAAGCGGGGTGAGCTAATGAGATGAAATGGAAGCAGATGCATTCTAATCTGCACTGAACCAGATTCTATTCCGATTTGCTGTAGAAAAATGATGTAATTTCATTTCTAAATGATTGAAACTGGCTATGGAATGGCAGTCTAGACTTCGAGGGTTGTTCTACCTGACAGAGAGTACACCTTGGCTGGACAGACAATGTTCATGCTGGGCTTTTGGAAACAGTAATGAACAGAATAATGAAGAATTGTAGTGTTGCGCTGGTATGCTAGAGTGTCATTCTGCTCATACCACTGTGAATGGAACCACAGCAACGTGTACTTCTAATTTTGATTTAATGACACGAGAATTTCTGAGTCCCATCTCTAGTTAGAGTTGAAAGAGATATTTTCCAAGGCTGGTAGAGTGTGTATTACATATGAATGAATGTGTGAGTGAGTGAAGTCGCTCAGTCGTGTCCAACTCTTTGAGAACCCGTGGACTGTAGCCCCCCAGGCTTCTCCATCCGTGGGATTCTCCAGGCAAGAATACTGGAGTGGGTTGCCATTTCC
The DNA here is from genome assembly GCA_006408675.1 of Madoqua kirkii. Lineage (NCBI taxonomy): Eukaryota > Metazoa > Chordata > Mammalia > Artiodactyla > Bovidae > Madoqua > Madoqua kirkii. The sequence continues at coordinate 1,256 of SJYC01015198.1, forward strand.
TGTGTGTGTAAATATATATATATATATATATATATATATGTATATATATACACATATGATAACTACAAGTTATTGAATGCTACTAGCTTGAAGGAATGATGAATGATGGATTAGGAATACTAACTATAATTATCATCCTCTTTCCTGGTAGCTCAGATGGCAAAGACTCCTCCTGCAATGCAGGAGACTGAGGTTGGATTCCTGGGTCAGGAAGATCCCCTGGAGAAGGGAACAGCAATCCACTCCAGTATTCTTGCCTGGTGAATGCCCTGGACAGAGGAGCCTGGAGGGCTACAGTCCATGGGGTAGCAAAGAATCAGATAGGACAGAGCAACCACACACACACAAGATAGAAATGTCATCCTGCTTTCAAAAATGAAGAAGCTGGAATTTTAGAAGTTAAGTACATTGTCCAAGGCCACATAGCTACCGCAGAAGTGCAGCTGGAATACATGAATTCACCTCTTCCTTTCAAACTCTTTCTCCTTTTTGGATGTATAAACAGGACAAACACAGGGACGAGGTATATTTTATAAGGGAGAGGAGGAAGCTATTATTGGAAATTGGGTCCTGAATTGCGTTGAATTCATGAAGTGACCTAGTTTTTCTTCATCTTTTATGAACTTGTTGTATAAAGTTGGAGTCAGAAGAGGCCTCAGGGAACCTCAGTTTTGGAAACTGAGCCTAGATTTGCTCGGCATCATCTAGACTGTTCATGGCTGGGCCAGGACCCCAGCCCGATCATCTGCCTCCTAATCCTTGGCCTACTCATCTAGGCCTAGCTCCATGTATATGAACAAAGGTGAATTTATGGATTTCTCAGTGACTTGCTCCCATCATTTAGAGGATTTTTGGTATTCTGAGCAGACTCTCCTTGTAAGCCTCGGGTGCCTTGAACTCACGTGGATTTTGTTCTGCTAAAGAGTTTTCTCAATAGAGTTCTGCCTATTATATTTTGACTGATATTTCATTTTTCTTTTACAAGTCGAATGATACAAGGGCTCTAAGGTGTATGGTGTAAAAGTAGTTGTTAAAATAAGGAATAATAGCATGTCAGAGGGATTTATATTGACAATTTAAGTGGAAATGCTGCTATTAGTGTAAAACATTCTACTTGGTTTAAGTTTTGTTACTATTAAATAAGAAAGAGCAAACCTCTACACATTATTATCAGCATCACACAAATGATGATTGATACTATAAATTTTTGTGCTGTAATATTTTATTAAAGAAACACAAGTGTGACGATCCTTAAGGTTGTTTATGTTTACCTACAATAAAGCCTCAAAGCTTCTTTAAGAAGTTTTGCCTTCACCCCAAAACTGGCATTGGTCTATTATATAAGGCACTATTGCTCCTTTCATTGTGGTTAAACTTTAGAAATAGATGCTGCAGAGATAAAACACCACCTGGGACATTTCTCCCTTAAAGCAGGACAGTAATTGTAACAGACTTGGTGCTTTTGTGGGTTTATTTTAAACATTCCTAAAAAAAGTAGGGTTTGTAATTTTCCTTCAGATTACAAGCTGACATTTTGGAAAAAAAAAAAAAAGTAGCAGGGAATGCAGCACTTCTGTGTGGTGGCAGCTGATAATTACCATAGTGTGAGTGGGGCTAGATATAACCCAGGCGCTTTAAGAAGGCCGCTGATTACAGTGCTTAAGAGTAACTCAATTCGGGAATTCTGCTTTGTTAGGCAAATTGAACTGTCTTGCTTCACGGATCTCATCTCACTTTTTCTTCTGCTTTCCAACCAGAAGCTACCTTTCTGTCTTCAGTTCCAAGGCTGTTGCTAGGAAGAGCTACATGCAAAACTCAAAAAGGAGATGTAGAGTATCTTCTAAAGGGGAAAGTATGAAAACGGTTCTCACCACATATCATGGCTCTGGAAAGGCACACTGGGCAGTAGAATTTTGAGTCACTTAAAACGTTGATACATTTTCTTTCTTTCACAGAAAATAAAGAAATTGTTTTATGGTTAATGTCAAAGTAAGGAAATGTCACACTAGCTGGGTTTTGATATGTACACAGCCAGGGAACTTAGAGGGAATCGTTAATGCAACTGTATAAGAAGGTATGCGAGAAGGATGGTTTCCCATGAACGGAAAATGGAAAGACTTCCAAAGTATATTTTTCATTACAGTTATTAAACATACACAGTTTACTTTAAAATTGATTATCATGTTTAGTTGCCCAATTTGGATTGCTGGCCCAAATACAAATGTGTGTATGGTGTGTGTGTGAGAGAGAGACAGTCAGAGAGAGAGAGACAGAGACAGAGAGAGACAGAGACAGAGAGATAGACTAGTACGTGACCAGAGATTTCTCAGTATCTATGATCTAAAAGTAAGTTGAAGATTCAAATTCCCAAGAGTGTTGATTGTAGTAACTGTTATTTCAGTTTGAAAGACTATTGAAAGACTATTCCTCAACAGTTATTCTTTATGAGTGATATTTGTTCCCAGTAAACACCCATTTCTAAGGGTTTAACTCAACAAATGCCCGAAACCTCTCCCTCTGAAAATGGTTGAAAGTATTAAATACCTGCAATAAGGAACAGATCCAGATTATTTGGAGTCCAAAATCCTCTTAAAGAAAATACAAAGCTATGAATATAAAATTATATCCATGGTCTTGGAAATGGCCTTGGAAAGAGCCTTGAGGGCACTGAAGTTGAACTTCATACATTTTGTGGTAAATCCGCCTGTGTGTGGGATGGTCTACTTTATAAAAGACAAAGGTGAAAACATAATCCACGTTTGCTGATCCAGTGTTTCTTTAGGGATCTCTGGTACTCAAGGTGGAGCCAACTTTGTCTTTACTGATCACTTTCTTTAAACACCAGTCCTTCCACCCACCACGTCTGCCTTCAATAATTTCTACTCTCTCTCCTACCCAACTCACACGGATATGGCTCTGCTTGGCACCTCTATACTGTTTCTCCAAGCTGACATTTCTAATAAAACTTTATATCATTCTGTGTTAATACAACATTATGTTAGTGTTATGAGCTGAATTGTGTCTCCCCAACAATTCATATCCTGTGGTCATAACCCCAATACCTCAGAATGTGACTGTATTTGGAGACAGGGCTTTAAAAGGGGTGATTACATTAAAATGAAGCTGAGTAGGCGCTAATCCAGTTTTACTGGTGAATTTACAACAAGAAGAAATTTGGACATAAAGGAGGCACAATGGATGCACATGGATAGAGGGATGACCACGTGAAGAGGCAGCAAGAAGGTGGCCATCTGCAAGCCAGGAGAGGCTCAGAGGAAACCAACTTTGCTGGCACCTTGACCTTGGACTTCCAGCCTCCAGGGCTGTGAGACAAAACATTTCTGTTGTTTAAATCACCATGTCTGTGGTATTTTGTTGTGGCAGCCCTAGAAAACTAATACAGTGAGCTAGAATTTATCAAACAAACTATTACTAACCAACATTCTCACCTCAGTATGCTTAATATTACAGCTGAAGCTAAGTGTCCAAAGGCTGTCAGCAGATCATCAAATACATTGGTTGAATGGAAGAATAAATGCTTGCATGCATACAGTTAGGGTGGATTTCAACAGAGATTTATAATTAAAAAAACATTCTTCCAGTTTTCTTCTCTAGGACAATGTCAAGTTCAAGGAAAGATGGTAGTGATGACACAAAATTCATGCTTTAACAGGTATTACTGATGACAAGTATATATTCATTGAATCTTTGTATGGTGAAAATTTAGGAAAATAAGAGTTGGCTAAAGTTTCCTAAATGTATCAGGACACTCCTGATACATAATTTGTCAGTACAAATTATGACAGATATCCTTTTTCCGGTGAAAGTAGTGTCCACAAGGCACAAGTTACATCTTTTCATGATATTGTGCAATGGGCTGGCTGTTTACCTCAGGGCTTACAGGTTGTGGCCAGATATTGTGAAGTTTCCTTACGTGGTAAGCCTTCTGAAGAAACCCGAGGAAGACGCGTTCATACAACCGACAACTCACGGGACCTAATCTATGTCAGAAAGACAATTTATTAACTTGTAATCAGTTAGAAATTACTATCCCTGTGAGCAAGGCAAATTCAGGAGAACTAATTATGGTCTATGTGGTTCCTTGGTGAAAGCATATTAAGAGTGAAGGGAAATATTTGTTCTTAAAGGAGAGTTTCATCTCTCTAGAACTGCCTTCTGATAAATTGGTCTTCTGTTTTCTGGGGATACTTTATTTGGACTTGGAAGACTGTTTATTCCTCTATTATACTGTTCAATTATTTTATAAACATTATTTATCGAGCCTCTAAAATGGGCCAAACATTGTTCTAGGCATTAGAAATATAATAATGAACAATATTGACATTATTATCTCTGCATGGAAATTGCATCTTAATTGTCATAGCTTAGCTAGTAAATTGCATTTACTTTTCCCATCGACTGTCAACATTTCTTGTTACTTTAGTGCTTCTGTTTACATTCTATAATGCTTATTTCCATAAATGCTTACAAAATATTGATTATATCAAGTAAAACTCATTTTCAAAGAAGTGTTCAAGTTTTCCATAGAAGCTTCAGGCATTCCAAATTCAAGGACTCCTGTGGCTCATACTTCAAAGCCCTCGGCATCACGACAGAAGTCAAAGTGACAGGAAAATGAATCTTCAAATAAACACGTTTATTTTACAGTTGGTCAAGGGACAGTTAAATATTTAGATCTGTATATCCCCCCCCCCTCCTGCCAATAATTCTCTAAAAGCAGAAAAGAAATTCTAATTTCTAGGGGTTTCCACAGGTCAATATCTGGTCTTACGGTTTCTCTATTGAGAGCATATCAAGTGAAATGCCAGCTTTCCCAGATCCTCTGCGCACGTGTCGGAAACACCTGTTCCTCTTCTTACGACTTTCTTGCCTACCTAGCAACCCAGATCACACTGTCCGACCTTGATGAGCCACGTCATAGTTCTTGATGTTTGCATACATATAAAACCACTGTCTGGTTTATGAGGTCAGAAGAAAAGAAAAAAAGAACACACCTAATTTCAAGCCAGCTTATATTTTCTGGGTTGATTCTGTAGATTTTTTTTCCCAAGGAGTGAGCTTGTAGAAGAACTGCCTGAGGCGGAAATGTAGGAAGGCAAAGACCTGCAGAAGCGACCCTTTATCTAACCACGTCTCCTCTCGGAAGCCGAGACCTCTGCGAATTGGATAAAGCGAGCTGAACAGCACAATAGCCCGAAGGGTGCAAAACCCAGACATCTGAAGAGACTTTCTTGTTTCAAGGATATACCTAACCTACTTTAAAATATTCCTTTAACGGGGAGTTTAAAGGAAGTTCCTTCCTATTATGAGGTCGATGACTCCCTAGTTAGATTTTTCGTTTTTCATTTCAGGTGACTTTAAATGGGATGTTGTGATATCGTCTTTAAAGAGAAATGTTTTCCTTTGGCTTGCAGATAAATTAGATAGCTCAAGAAGGCCAATTCTCTGCTTTTAAACAATACCTACTTATAATTTCTTATTAGAGTCTGAACTAACATTTGGAAATGCTACCATGAATCACATAAATACTACTGGCAAAGCTTTCATGGCTACTGATGACACTATAAAAATATGCCTTCATTTTAAGAACTCTAGAAGATTTGTACATCCGCATAGCTCCAGAGTCCCCTGCTTTGGTGGGGGAAGATCTGATGGGGAAGATGAGATCATTACCCACTCCTATCTTGTTTTAAATGTGTCAAAAGCCTGAATAAAAAGTACTTTCCTAACTGTAGGTCTGCTGTATTCAGTTTTATTACCCTCATATGTTTATTAGACACATAAGTGTCCTTATAAAGAAATTTAAAACATGATTCTTATTTAACCATATATATTTGGGGGAATGTTCCTATCTTCATACACTTATGGGGATAAATATTTTATTTTGGTTCTAAATCTTTTCATGCTAGTTTAGTATAGGTTGAAGACATGCTCAAATAGGATCACTGCAAGGGCCTTTGGTCTCTTGATTTTTAAACTTTTCGAATCATACAGTAGGAAGAGCTCTGGTCCAGGGAGTGGGGACCTGCTTTCTACATCTCACTCCAACCACTTGCTTGCTGTGCTCTCTGATTATGACCAAGACAGTGGACTTGAGAACCTCAGGCTCCTTGTCTTCAAAGTGACAGTACTGTACTTATCTCTATGCACTTTAGAACTCTTGTTACTTCACAAATCTACAGGTTTCTTTGAGAGATTACCAAGATATACAGTTATATACCGTATGAGTGATTTTATTTGTCCTTCAGCGCAATTAAGCACCTCCTGGACAGTGACTTCACTGTATTCTTTTCGGATGATTCTTAGTATTTTCAAAGGGTATAACCAGAGTTTCATATGGGTCTATCCACCTTCAGTGAAACAGGTCAGACTCAGGAGAATATAGTCTTTTGTTCACCATCCTTTCTTGAATTAGTTTAATGAACTGTAAAAGAATGAGCTTCCACTCAGGAACAGTTTTATGTGCAGCTATCTACAGAGGGACAAAAATTCATTCAACAGTTGGTCAGACTTAATCTCAATCAAGGTCGAGATTTAACCTTAATCTATCTCTTGAGGGTAGAAAAGGGAGCATATTGTTTGATTTTAATATAGCTATTTACTTCTACCTGTCTTTATAAACCAAACTCAACATGCTGTTTGTGAGAGTATTTGAATAGTGCACTTAAGATGTTTATTTCCCTCGACTTGTTTATGTGTTTTGTTTTATACCATTTCTAGGCATTAGAATGTGTCAACCAAAAGAAAAAAAAACAATGAAGATCATTTCCTTGGAGCATATATTCTATCAAGAAAGGCTGACAACAATAGATGCAATAAAAGTTACATAATGAAGTATGCAAACCTAGATCATATATGATATAGAATGTGATAAATATTATGGGAAAAAGAAAAGGTAGAAGAGTTAAGGAGATTAGGATACTGGGGGAAGTGATTTATAATCTTAAATAGGTTTTTAAATGTGTAGCATGGAGAAGCTAGCATTTCAGCTTGAAGTAAGTGAGGGGATGAACTACGCAGATAATAGAGAAAAAGTGTTCCAAGCGAGGGAATAGCAAATACAAAAACCCTGAAGCTGCACAGTGCCTAGAGTGTCAGGATAAAGGTGGTTAGAATGACTGCTGCAGGAGGAACAAAGATGAGGCGAGGGGAAGATCACACAGGACATTAGCTGAACATTTTCCCCTTTGCTTCTCCAGATCCAGTATCCTCTCTTCTCTACCATGCCCTGTGCCCTGGAAGGGAGACGTGTATGGATTGTATCAACAGACTCCTTGGCCTGTCACCTTCCAGTGGGGCTCAGCCAATGTGAGTTCCAGACAGAAGGTGCAAGGGCTGGGGGATGCCAGGGCCAGGACATTCATTCCCCTGGCGTCCTCCCTGCTGGGCTGCTGCTCACTGACTTCACCCTTTTACCAAAGGCCACAGTTCCTGCCGGGCAGCCCTCTTCAAGCTACTCCCCTGGGTCCCTCTTGCCCCATTAGGACAAGAGATGGTGATAGCTCTGCAGGGCTGCTAGCCTCAGGGGAGTGCACTAGCTATAAATGAGCTTTTTAAACCTCACCCTCAGCTTTGTAAGCAGACTCTTTATTAAACTCCCTTCTATTACTACTTTAATTTTGTTACCTCTTTTCCTTCCAGGCCCCTGATTGGTAAAGATGTTGGAGACCATTATAAGAATATTGGCACTTATTCTGAGAGAGATGGGAGTCGGGGAATAAAAGAGTGATGTATTCTGGAAGAGTCAATCTGGCTGCTGCGTTGAAAATTTTAACAGGGCAAGATGGAAGCAAGGAAACAGTTGGGAGTCTACGGCTATAATCTAGGTGAGACACATTTCATTTGAATACCTATAGAGACCAGTTATTCTGAATCAACACCCAGTCAATCTCAAATACCCTGATACTAAAACCATACTCTTTTATCACATCCTAAAGTCCTAGATGGCTTATAAGAAGTATTTCTCTGTGGCAGCTCTGGCTCTGTTGAAATGAATTCTGTACATTCTAGTAGGATAATTAGTGATTATAAATATAATTTTAAAAATAGAATTAAGTACTCATAATTATTAAATTTCATTCTAGTTTTCTTCATAGGTCATTTGCTCTCTGTTTCAAGAATGAAACATATTTTAAATACATTTTGATTATTTTTTAATAATTATTTATGTTATTGTTATAAAATCACTTACTATGAGACCTATACTTTTAGTAAAACTGTCAGTGTAAAACACAGTATTATTGAACATAGGCAGAATGTCGTGCAGAGTTTATTCATCTTTTTTAACTGAGACTTTGTGCCTGTTGATTACTAACTCTTCATTTCCTTTTCCTCTCAGCCCTTGGCAACTACTATTCCACTCTTAGATTCTATGAATTTGACTATTTTGGATGACTCATATGAGTAGAATCAAGTAGTATTTGTCTTTTTGAGACTAGCTTGTTTCGCTCAACATAATGTTCTCAAGTTTTATCCATCTTGGTGCTTACTACAGACTTTCCTTTTTTTAAAAAAAGGCTTGATAGTATTCCATTGCATATATTTTCATTTTCTTCATTCATTCATTCATTCATCTTTTTCTAGATATTTCATTTTTCATTTCTTTTTCTTGGCTGTTGTGAATACTGTTGCAATGAACATGGAAGTGTTCATTCATTTTCCAACAAATATTTTTGAGTGCTTACTGTATTTTTCCCTAGGCAAATGCTTCTACGTTAAAAAGGGTGAGATAGTAGTTTGCGTGGGGGCAAATATTAATCGACTATATATACACCGAATTTCAAACTGACAAGAGTTGTGTTAGAAAGATACAGAAAGGCTGAGAGGCTGTAACAAGGTGATCTAACTTAGTTGGAGGAGGTCCATGGAAGACTTCTCTTATAAAGCAATATTTGAGTTGTACAATAAATAGAACTGTGTTCTACTTACAGTAGTAACAGTTTCACCAAGGAGTTCCCTTACACTTGATAAAACCAAATTTCCTTTAGTAATTCTTCACATTGGTTTATTTGAACCCAAATAGAAGCTACTTAGCAATTTGATCAAAGCAAGTGAGGTGGAATATCATCGACTTGCTCATGGCTGGGTGGTGGCCATGAGGTTAGACTTCTGCTGGGCTCCTCTTAAGGACTCTGTGTGTGATTAGTTAGTCTGAGAACTATTTCCCCTAGGTAAGGAGGCAGATTTCCTGCATGTTGAGAACAAACTCAGTCCCAGGCACTGTTCCAGTGATTAAGCATGTTCAGTCTTCTAATCTAGTCTGTCAGCACTACCATGAAAAATATACCCCCAATATGACAACCTTCACGCTTTCCACTTTAGTTTAACCTACTATCATCTCAAATTTAGGCTTGTATGATCTTCTAACTGGACTTCCTGTTTGTACTTATTTGTCTTCATAATCAGTTCTCGACAGAGAGGTCAGAACGAGTTTAAAAATTTAATCAAAGCATGACACCCTCACTCCCATTCAGAGTTCTCCAGTGGTTTTCCTTTCTCTTGCAAAGAAAACGGGAACTTTGTACACTGTTGACAAAGCCCTGAATAACCTGTCCTTTGACCTCCCACCTATCTCCTAATGCTCCCAGTCTCTCTCATTGTGATCTGGCCTGTTGCCATTCCTGGTGCCTTCTAAATCTGTTCTATTTTTTTTTTTTTTTGAGCTTTTGCAGTTTCCATTGCTTCTGCCTAGCCATAGATACTCTTCACAAAGATGATCACATAACATGTTTCTTCACCTTATTCAGGTTTATCCTCCAATAATCAGAGAAGCTTTTAGTGAGTGGCTGATTCAAAATGCTAAGCTCTTCATTCAGTCATTCACTGTGCCCTCAGCCCCCTGCTCAGTTTGACTTTTCTTCATAGCCCTTGCCATATTTCAACATGTTTATTTGCATATATTCCAGAATAAAAATTCCAAGAGGACGGAGATCTTTTTTTTTGTTGTTTTTAAGATCACTTCATATTCTCAGGAGAAGACAATGGCAACCCACTCCAGTACTCTTACCTGGAAAATCCCATGGATGGAGGAGCCTGCTAGCCTGCAGTCCATGGAGTCGCCAAGAGTCAGACATGACTGAGTGAGTTCACTTTCACTTTTCACTTTCATGCATGGGAGAAGGAAGTGGCAACCCATTCCAGTGTTCTTGCCTGGAGAACCCCAGGAACGACGGAGCGTGGTGGGCTGCCATCTATGGGGTCACACAGAGTTGGACATGACTGAAGCAACTTAGCAGCAGCAGCAGCCACATTCTCAGAATCAAGCATGGTACCTGGTACACAACAGTATTCTGCAAATATTTCCAGAATATTCAGATTGACTGAATGCTGTCATCGAAAACTCTTCACCTAGGAAGATCTTCAAAGGCAAGAACCAGAGGTCCAGAACCACCCCATAGTGCTGTCTTGTCCCTTTTAGTGCCTTGAACATATGAGAGATTTGGCAAATATTCCTTGAATAATAAATTAATATAGTCATGAACATTAAACTCTGTAAATTGCTGTCGAGAGGTAATAGAGTTTTATCAGTAAGTGCGTGGTCTTTGTGGTTAGTCTAGGCTGTTTAAATTTTGTATCTGCCACTTGTTTTGTCAGATTGAGCAAACCACTTAACATCTCTGAGCCTGGGAGACCTGACCAGGAAAATCAGTTTAGCAGTAGGACTGGACTTATGGGGAGGGCTGTTGTGAGGATTATATAAGGTGAGGCATGTACACAGCACTGGGTCTGCATATGTTACTCACAAAGTAATCTTCCAGCTTGGGTTCAGTGACCTCCTCAGCTCCTTGTGTTTTTTCTGGGGCAGAACAGCTATCTCAGACAATACGTTTAGTGTGTCTGTTTCTCTATAAGGTTTTAAGCCTTTGGAGGGAAAGGACTGAATTTTATTAACCTTTAAAATCCCAGAACCAGTACATTGAAGGTTCTCAGTGAATCTGTTTTGAACTGGATAGAGGTGACAGCCCACCTTCCAGAAAAAGAAGGATGCTGAGATAGTGATCAGTATCAGTTTCCGTGTATCCTCAATAAGCATTGATAAGGCACAGGAACCTGCCTGTAGGCATGTCTGCAAACAGTTGGTGGCAATGTCCATTCTAGACAAGCCCTAGACATGAAGTCTTAGTTGCGGTGGAGCAGGAGAGGACAGTGAGGAGGAGGGGGCAGAGCCTGCTGAGGAGAACTTCCCTTGGTGACGACCTGGTCCCCTTCCTGCCACTACTGCCCTTTGCCAAAGCTGGCTTCCTAAAGGCTCTAGATGGATCTCTCTTATCAGTTGGTAGGCAGAGCCACTGTGTCAGCTGAAGTAGTGGAAATTTCTAGTCAACTTATAAATAGTTGAAGAGCCTCTCCTGGTGAAACGTGAACTGAGCAAATACTCCATTTTCTCCTGGGAGGGTGGATCAGGACTCGGTGTACGGCTGTCACGTCAGCCCTGTCAGGGCCGCTGTTCATGAGGCCACGCAGCTATAAGTTATTCATGAGAACACAACAAACAAAGACTTAGCCCTCGTGAGTAATGAGCCTTCTCCTCCCGAAGCTTGTTCTCCAGCTAGAAGCCGAGGCGTGCAGGGTCACCGTGTCAGAAGCAGAAATGCACCTCACAGCCTTCAGGGCCGGCGTACTGTGCAAGGATGTACAGTGAGGCCCTGAGCAACTCAAGGAAGATCCAGGGAATTTTGTGCTCTCCCTGGGCACGTGGCGCCTGCGGTAGGGGGTGGTGTCTAATTCCTCTTTTTTCAGGGAAGAGAGAAGATACGTTCAGTGGTGATCAAGTTTCTGTCCTGGCTGGCTATCCAGTGGTTTTTGATCATTCGTTTGTTCTTTTGCTCATATATTCAGGTCTTTATTCACTGATGTCTGCAATTAAAAGATCTGAGAGAAGTTTCTCAGAGTGATACTTAGTTTTTTCTTATATACAACTATTATTTTTCCTTAAAGAAGTTATCATGTCACCAATGAATAATGGTTTGTGGGAAGGAATCCTTTCTCTTTGGGTCTTTGGCTTGGAGAAGCTCTGGGGGCTTTCTAATGTGTCGTGGGAAAAAAAGGTATTGGTTTTGAGGTCAGATGTATTTCAAATTCTGGGTCTTTCCTGAGACCATAGGCAGGTTACCTAAATTTTCCAAGCTCTCTGCTGGGGGAAATTCAGCCTTGAAGCATTCTTGCTGAGTGACGAATCACGCACAAGGCATCAGGCACTATCCCTTCGTACACTGGGTGTTCAACAAATGTTATTCCCTTTCTCCTCCAACTTCTCGCAGAAACAATACTCTCTTCCACATTATTACAGTATGACTTATTTGAATGCTGTTATCTAAGTTTTCTGATTACCCTTCAGAAAGTATTACCTACTTAGGACAAAGATTAACGTTTTTAGCAGAGCCCTTCTCAAGTCTCTTGTTCCCTGCTGTATCCCTCACTCACCGGCCACAGTTACTTCCTTTCAGTCCTATCTTCTGACTAAAGAGTTCAAAATGGTGACATTTGACAGTACCTGAGGCAAAATCAATCACTGGAATTTTACTTCTTGTTTAGTAAAGAAAGTCGATAGTTTATATGTAATTCTGTTGTCTTCTAAATCAGAATATAGACTCTGGGCCTTGAATGTCTAGATTTAAATCCCAGCTCTGCTGCTGACTGCTGTGATCTTGGGTCAGAATACTACAATTCCTGTTTCAGGGCTGGTTATGAAAATCAAATGAGTTTTGCCTGTAATGAGCTTTTAACACCTGTAATGAGCTTATACCAGCATGTGGCACACTGTAAACATTAAAGATTTAAAAAAATAAACAAGCAATCTTATAGTTCAGTGCAAATGATCAGGTATGGACTCAGAATAGGGTAGGGTACCCACAGACAAGAGGTATAATAAGATTGAAAGCATCGTATTACCTTCAACAGCTGACAAAACTGAAGAATTAACGTCTCTATAAAAAGTAATATCACTGCAACTTCTTTCCCTCCTATGTAGAGTGGGTGAGTTTAGTGACAGACTGTTTTGGAAAGAGCTAGAAATATCAGTTTAAAAACTGCTTGGCAACCACTTTAGAATGATTATCTGACTTGGGGAGAATATTGAGGTATTCCTCTTACCCAGCTTTAGAAATGTCACAGAGGCGTAATGAATCATCTCCCAGAGGCTTGGAAAACATTTTCTCCATACCAAGTACTGCCTCTTGCCTATTCTGCTGGCAGTTCTGAACTTCAAGATAACCCACCAAACCCCAAGGAAGCTACAGGAGTTTGGGGATCTGCTTCAGGTCTAATTCCTTTGCTATACCTCAGTTCCTATTGTCCTGGCTCCCCGCACCCTCTCTTCTACCCTACAGATTAGTCTAAGTCATTCAAGGTAACCCCATCCCTCTTATCAGCCATGAGTGTGGACATGAGCCAGTGCAATACTAAGAAAGGGATTTGGGAGAAAGATAGAAATATCAGTTTAAAAATGCTTGGCAACCACTTTAGAATGATTATCTGACTTGGGGAGAATATTGAGGTATTCCTCTTACCCAGCTTTAGAAATGTCACAGAGGCGTAATGAATCATCTCCCAGAGGCTTGGAAAACATTTTCTCCATACCAAGTACTGCCTCTTGCCTATTCTGCTGGCAGTTCTGAACTTCAAGATAACCCACCAAACCCCAAGGAAGCTACAGGAGTTTGGGGATCTGCTTCAGGTCTAATTCCTTTGCTATACCTCAGTTCCTATTGTCCTGGCTCCCCGCACCCTCTCTTCTACCCTACAGATTAGTCTAAGTCATTCAAGGTAACCCCATCCCTCTTATCAGCCATGAGTGTGGACATGAGCCAGTGCAATACTAAGAAAGGGATTTGGGAGAAAGAGCTCAGTTTTTCTCTGCTGCTGGATGAAAAAAAGAGCACCTTGCTCTGCTTGGTACTGGCAACCATTTTCCAGCAAAGCCAGCAGCCTCAGGATGAACCACTGCTGTGACTGGCAGCTTGAGAGGGATGGGGGACGTGCATGTTGGGTAACACAGTTGAATCCCTGCAGCCTGCCTCAACTCTGTACTTCATCTTTTGCATTACACCAGATTTCCTCATCGTTAAGCTAGTTTCACTGTGGCTTCTGTTAAATGCATTCTAACCAAATGCACTCATGGCTCTTCCTCCCTTGTGCCTTGTAAGGCAGCATTCATGTCAGTGTGGATGTCCCTTGTAGGTTGTACATTACTTGAGGGCAGCTGCCCTGTCCCATTCATTTTTTATTTCTTTCCCAACTCTTAACATAGTGCCTTAGAAACAGCCACAATTTCACTACTTGTTGATAAATAACAATGTTAAAAGCAATGCACTCTGACAGCCTTTGGCTCTGTTTAACATCAGTGAAACCCCTCTTAAAGAAAAGAGTTTGCTTTTCTGATTCATAATCATAAAAGCCAAAAGGTGAATAAAAGCATGGTCTTTCAGTATATTTTTTTTTCTGTTACTTGTGCAATGGTTGGAGGTAAAAAAATTTTATTACAAATTAAACCATTGAATTATGTTTTCATAACACACAACCAAATACACTCTCTCTAGCTTTCTCTCGATCAGGACTAATTTCAGACAGTCTGTTTATAGAGTGAAGATGAATTTTATTGGTGACAAATGCACTCCTGCATTAACAAATTAAGTATGCTCTCAAAGGAGAAAGAACAAATCAGAGAAAATTGGGTTGTCTATTCTTGAAGTCTAAAAAAAGGACTTCTTTCCTCAAGGGGAATTCAGTATTTTCATAATCACATAAAAAGGAAAACATGTGCCTCTTGGGTATAACATTAAAATAAATTAATTTTGCTGCCTTATTCATAATGGCTAATGGCAAATGGTGTATTTATTTCTTGACTCCTCCTGCTGATAAAACCAGTTTTTTCTATGACCTTCATCTCATTAAAGATGAATAGCTGTGTCAACTCATAGGGATGAAGAAAGCAGTCTGTATTTCTCTATTTTTGGCATTTTATTAATAGGTGAGTGGTCATGGGGAATAACAGGACCCTAAGGCATCAGAATCTCAGCTTCATGTTATGGGAATATAATCATCTGTATTTTTTTTCCCCCTTCTGTTCTTGGGATGTACAGTGTCTTCTATTCCTTGGAAATATGTTCACTTATGATCAGACCCTGCTGACAGCCTTTATGATTCTCCTCTGTTCAGCCCAAATTGTGGTTAGTTTTCCCCCTATTTTCTCATAACACACAGCTGATTTTCCTTCACCTGTTCTTCCATAATTAGCCTCTGTCTGTATACCCGTTCTCCTGAAATACTAGGTAATCTCTTCAGTCATGCATATTCCTTTGGCATTCTTCAAATTTGGTGTGGAAGAGAAACAATTCATTGCAGATATAGGTCACTAAACATAATAGCTTTTAGTAAGATGAGATTCTCATTATTTTTTTTCCTAAAGAATATTAAAATTTTAAATGCTTGACTTTTATGATGTTCAAAGTATTGATGAGGTATGAATGGGACCTGCAATTGACACTGGAGTCACTGAAAGATTCAGAAAAACAGCAGACCTTCTGGGAATCTCCCCAGCTGACAATGATGTAGCTGTTAACTGGAACCCTAATTGTTGTCATTCAGTTGTTAAGTTGTGTCTGACTCTTTGAGACTCTGTGGACTGCAGCAGGCCAGGCTCCTGTCTTCTACTATTCCCTGGAGTTTGTTCATGTTCATGTCCATGTTCATGTCCATTGAGTCAGTGAGGCTATCTAACTACATCGTCCTCTGCTGTCCTCTTCTCCTTTTGCCTTCAATCTTTCCCAGCATCAGGGTCTTTTCCAATAAGTTGGCTCTTTGCATCAAGTGGCCAAAGTATTGGAGCTTCAGCTTCTGCATCAGTGCTTCCAATGAATATTCAGGGTTGATTTCCTTCAGCACTGACTGGTTTGATCTCTTTGCAGTCCAAGGGACTCAAGGTCTTCTCCAGTACCACAATTTGAAGGCATCAGTTCTTTGGTGCTTAGTTTTCTCTATGGTTCAACTCTCACATCCATAATAATTACTACTGGAAAACTGGTAACCTTGACTATACTGACCTTTGCTTGCAAACAATGAAGCAGAAGTAAATATTTTTCTGGAATTCCCTTGTTTTCTCTATTAGGGAACCCTAATATTTCCTCACAAAGTATATAAACTTTTGCAAATGAGTAGTTGCCTTGTAATCACAGGTAGATTTGCACAAGTCTGGGAATATTTTGAGGGACCATAAATGTAATGATTAGTTGTGTGCCCTCTTTGATTTTTCTTTCCAAAGTTACTAACAGTTATGACATTTGTCTAAGAAGCAATATTATCTAAGCTTGTTTTAAAATAGCTACCTGCCCACTCACTCAAGGTACATAATTCTTCCCAATACATTGATTGCAGACTAAAACAAAAAATATATATATTCAAATGTACTTAATTTCACTGGACTAATTTGAAGGAATAGTTCTTAAGTAAGAACTTAAGCAAGTGCAAGGCAGAGTTAAGCCTGGGTAAAACCAGAATAATAACCCTTACCAGAGAAATTGCGGGGGTGGGGGGGAACCCACTAAGCATTTCTTGTCAGCTAGAAACTGGTTGAGCTGTAGCAGAAATGTTGGATTCTTTTGCCTTGTTCTAACCGAGGGACAAGAGGTACGTGGCTGAATATGGGAGATGAGCAGTAAAGGGAAGATACTGCTGCCTGCAGGGAAACCCAAGCAAGCAGGGGTGGATGTGTTATCTAATCCAAAAGAATTATTCACGTAAAAGGAGAGACTAACTTCAGTAAAGACGCTAACATGTATCTTGAAGCCATTTTTTTCTGACCTTCAGATTACATTTTAAATCAAGATTAAGAAAAGAAGAAATTGTCTTTTCCCAGTAGATTTCTGCCCCTCAACCTGGTACTGTTAGTCTTAAACATGATTAACCATTTGACATGACTTCCCAAACTACAGACTATTTGTATTAAATACATATTACAGTTTATTTGCCTGTATATAATTAGGAATAATCATTGCTGCCAGAATGTAAAATGATACATCAACAATAAGTAGAGATAACAGCAGCTGCATAAAAGAAAAGGCATACAAAACACCAAAGCTTATAATTACCTTTCTCTCCCCACCCCATATATTTGAGTCATGATGTATCTGAGGCAATGTAGACCTCAGGTAGTCATTAAAATCACACGAATATTCCAATAGGATTTACTGCAAATAAGATATCCCATGGGTACATGGATTTTTACCAATAAAAAAGGTTAATAATTGGAGTGCCTTTTACCAAAACATCATTTCTTTCCAGGAAGTTTGAGTTTATACATTTAACAGGGTATTGCTCTGTGCTAGTCACTTTGTTGTTGCTGCTGCTGCTGCTAAGTCGCTTCAGTCGTGGTCGACTCTGTGCGACCCCATAGACAGCAGCCCACCAGGCTCCCCCATCCCTGGGATTCTCCAGGCAAGAACACTGGAGTGGGCTGCCATTTCCTTCTCCAACGCATGAAAGTGAAAAGTGAAAGTGAAGTCGCTCAGTAAGTGTCCGACTCTTAGTGACCCCATGGACTGCAGCCCACCAGGCTCCTCCATCCAGGGGATTTTCCAGGCAAGAGTACTGGAGTGGTTGCCATTGCCTTTTCCAAGTCACTTTGAAAAATACACAAAGCAAAGTAACACAATCTCTCTTCAAGAAACTTATAATCCCCCCAAATGTGGAGCAATACAAAACAGATGAAGAAGAAATATCATACCCATTGAATTTTGCTAAGTTGTATAGTCTGAATGGCATAGCTTTGTAGAAATTTTGAGAAAGGAGGTCAAGAGAGATGTGTAAAGGAAGTAAGCTGGCATTAAATTTTGATGGTGGAGTAGGTTTATGTAGATTCAGATAAAGTGAGGTATCAGAGATGTTGCCCATGATTCATAGATGTTTCCAACTTAGTCTTAATTAAATTCTTTTCCTATTATCTGAGCTTTATTACATTCTTTCATTTAACCAGGATTTTTTAGCATATACAAATAACTGCACTTAGCATGAGAATTGCACTTATTCAAAAGCAATAAGACTCCCCAATCTGATCTAACTTAGCAACAGAATACAGATTCATCAGACTCCTAGACAACAAAGTAAGGTCCTTTGTTTTATCATTCCATGGTTATGCGAACCATATGGCTGTAATCTTCCTAACATTTTCTCTACTCATAACTCAGAAAGTCCTCCACAGCAGGCCAAACAAGTTTTGGACAACCCAAAAACTTACATTATTTTCAGTTTGGGGCAAAATTTGGCAGGTATGTCTGTCAGAATTTTGCTTTCATTTGACTTGTTGACAGTGAAACTTAACTGTAAACCAACATATAACCAAAGTGGTTTAAATGAGACCTTATAAAACCCAGAAGACCATAAATTGACTCACTTAAAATGTTCTATAGATTATGTTTCAATTTATGTAAAGACAGTTTTTCAAAGATTTGTGAAAGTTACATTTTATATATGATGTGAAATATTGTTTTCTTCTTCATGGCATATTATAAACTTCTGTCTGCAAAACACATGTTGGGCAATTTAAGTCATGACTTCATTGAGTTATTTAGCAAGATATCTTAATCAAATTTTGCCTAACCTTATAGCTAAAGGCAGGTTTAATTTTAGCAACTTAAAATGTTTTATAACTGATTTGCGTTGACTTGTATGTGTGTGTACTAAGTCACTTCAGTCGTGTCCAACTCTTTGTAAATCTATGGGACTATGGCCTGCCAGGCTTTTCTGTCCACGGGGAATCTCCAGGCAAGAATACTGGAGTGGTTTGCTGTGCCCTTCTCCATGGGATCTTCCCGACCTAGGGACTGAACCCACAACTTGTATAAGAATAACAAACTCCCTGGAGAAGTGTTGTGATTAGAAAACGGTGACCCTGATTTTATCTGTATGCTATCTGTGCTCTTAAAGGTCCTTTTCAAGCTTTTCACAAAAAGTCACCTCCAAGGTTTCTGCTCATCCAGATATTACAGAGCAGTGATGAGTAAGAAAGGCAGACCCCACAGTTCAGAGTAAACACAATTGTTTCTGTGAGAGCAGCAGATGTTGGTGTATACTCTTTTTTCACCTGATAGATCTGTGTCTACTCGTGACTGCATAATGTAATCTCTCGGAGAGGCATGTCACAGGATCATGTTTGTGCACTGGTACAAGGGTTTTCATGGTTCCCATGACTTCATAAACACAGCTTATGTCATTCAGATGTACCATGAGAATCAAATAAAAAAATGTGGATTGTATTTTGGGCTCCTATGTAATTGCATCACTTAAGACTTATGGGGTAGCTTGGTATCACCACTCACTCATATAAATACTCTCATAGGAAATAACAATGTTGAGCTCATTAATTAGATTAGTATTGATTCAATTCAATAAGTAACATAATGCTTACTGCTAAGATATGAAGTATTTTGAGTAATATGCAGATGATAAAAGAAAATCCTACCCTCAAAAAGGATTTAAAATTTGTTAGGAGATATTAGGAAAATTGCCCAGTGCTAATTAAAAAGAGGAAAGCTAAGTGCTTTGAAATTATAAGGTGCATGAAGGAAGCAGAATTATAGAAGAGTAATATAGAGAAGGAGGGAGGGAGGAGAGAGAGGGCCAGAGAGAGAGAGAGAGAATTCTGAGTTGGAAACATCAGAAAAGGCTTCATAAGAGAGGCAGAATCAGAAATATAATGAGAGAATGATCAAAGTAAATGATGTGATCTTCTGATTTTGAAGTCAGCTTTTCATTTTTCTTCTTCTTCTTGGTCTATAAAGCTCTACTTTGGGGAATGGTTTTGAGAAAACAGTCTTAGAGGCCCATAACTTAATGACTGGGCTGTGTAATAACAACATCCACTATTTTGTTGATCACTAAGTATAAAAGCATGATACAGACTTTAATACTGTGAATATTTGGCTACCCTGATACTGCCTACACATAAAGAAGGAAATAAAGGAATGTCTGTGTATATTGCACATTTGGTTGGTAATTATAACTGCAACTTAATGTATTGGTTATTGTCACTGAATCCTTTCATGCTAAAGCTTTGCTGCTGTTGATGTCCTTTGCAAAGCACGATGGCACTCCAAGTTTTGAATAGGTCTTAGAAGATATCTTGTGTGCCTCTTCCTTATTTATTGCAGATGTCCAAACCAAAGTCCAGAGAAAGGCAAAGTCTTGTCTTCCATAGCAGAACTCAGATGTTAATTCAGTTTTGTAGAGTTCAGTTTCCTAGAACTCATTTCACTGGACATGAGATACTTCCTTTACCTGGTTTAACTTAATGAGCATCTCTCAGTTACACAAATATACAGCATGTGCAGTAGCAGTAGTAACTTTCTATTTTGACTAATTTGTTCTTCATAAAATACTACAAATCAACAGATACATTTCTAAAATAACAGCATCAAGGTCATTGTGACACCAGTCTTCCTGTTAATGAGTTTATATGATGCTTTTGAACTGTGGTGTTGGAGAAGACTCTTGAGAGTCCCTTGGACTGCAAGGAGAGCCAACCAGTCCATTCTGAAGGAGATCAGCCCTGGGATTTCTTTGGAAGGAATAATGCTAAAGCTGAAACTCCAGTACTCTGGCCACCTCATGTGAAGAGTTGACTCATTGGAAAAGACTCTGATGCTGGAAGGGATCTGGGGCAGGAGGAGAAGGGGACAACAGAGGATGAGATGGCTGGATGGCATCACTGACGCAATGGACGTGAGTTTGAGTGAACTCTGGGAGTTGGTGGTGGACAGGGAGGCCTGGCGTGCTGCGATTCATGGGGTCACAAAGAGTCGGACACGACTGAGTGACTGAACTGAACTGAACTGATGGCAATAGTTTTTTTTGCATAATGCAGTTAAGAGTAAATATATTCTGAAAAGTTCTAGAAAACCCTAGTGTTGACACAAAAGGTTATGTTTCAAGTTTCCAGGACACCTATATATTTGAAAACACACACAGATAAACAGACACAGAACTTATCAATACTTCCCCTGGTTATTCACGTGTAACACATACTACAGTGATACAAGTTAAATAGAACAAATTATAGAGGTAATCTCATTTTATAAATTTACTATCTATTTTAAGTTATGCGGCACCCCAGGTAGCACCAATGTGCTCATTTAGGGCTTTATCTACATAAAAAGCAACATGTAGAACTTGTCTCACTTTGCACTCTGACTCATATTATGTGGCAATAAGTTAACTTGAACCCTGAAACTATTGGAAAAAATGATTGTAGATAACATTATAGTTTACTGGGTTTAAACTCACTCAACTTCTGAGGCTGTTTTATAATATATTGTGTAAACAGGGAAAAAAAGCAAAAGGTCACTTTCTTGTTAAAAAAAAAAGTAATGCTTTCTTTTATATAAAGAATATTTTTATTGCAGTTATCTTAATTAAAGTACTCAGAGGCAGTATTACCAGGCATTGAGTTCAGAATGGAGAGGCACAGGGGTAATCTGTGTATCTTGTGGAAACAAATTAATTTGATCCAATTCTACACTTTGACTCAATAATCAAAAACTTGGTACTTGATCACAAACAAGTAATCTTATAAAGCAAACATGTTTGCAAAGTTACTCATTAAGTCATCATCCATAGCCAAACATACTTAGAAAAAACATTGAATTGATATCTGGTAATGTCTTCTCCAACACCACAGTTCAAAAGCATCAATTCTTCTGTGCTCAGCTTTCCTCACAGTCCAACTCTCACATCCATACATGACCACTGGAAAAACCATAGCCTTGACTAGACGGACCTTAGTTGGCAAAATAATGGCTCTGCTTTTCAATATGCTATCTAGGTTGGTCAGAACTTTTCTTCCAAGGAGTAAGAGTCTTTTAATTTCATGGGTGCAGTCAGCATCTGCAGTGATTTTGAGCCCCCAAAATAAAGTCTGACACTTTTTCCACTGTTTCCCCATCTATTTCCCATGAAGTGATGAGACTAGATGCCATGATCTTCATTTTCTGAATGTTGAGCTTTAGGCCAACTTTTTCACTCTCCTCTTTCACTTTCATCAAGAGGCTTTTTAGTTCCTCTTCACTTTCTTCCATAAGGGTGGTATCATCTGCATATCTGAGGTTCTTGATATTTCTCCTGGCAATCTTGATTCCAGCTTGTGCTTCTTCCAGTCCAGCGTTTCTCATGATGTACCCTGCATAGAAGTTAAATAAGCAGAGTGACAATATGTCACTCTTGATGTACTCCTTTTCCTATTTGGAACCAGTCTGCTGTTCCGTGTCCAATTCTAACTGTTGCTTCCTGATCTGCATACAGGTTTCTCAAGAGGCAAGGCAGGTGGTTTGGTATTCCCATTTCTTTCAGAATTTTCCACAGTTTATTGTGATCCACACAGTCAAAGGCTTTGGCATAGTCAATAAAGCAGAAATAGATGTTTTCCTGGAACTCTCTTGCTTCTTTGATGATCCATTGGATGTTGGCATTTGATGTCTGGTTCCTCTGCATTTTCTAAAACCAGCTTAAACATCTGGAAGTTCATGGTTCCTGTATTGCTGAAGCCTGGCTTGGAGAATCTGGAGCATTATTTTGCTAGTGTGTGAGAAGAGTGCAATTGTGTGGTAGTTTGAGCATTCTTTGGCATTGCCTTTCTTTGGAATTGGAATGAAAACTGACCTTTTCCAGTCCTGTGGCCACTGCTGAGTTTTCCAAATTTGCTGGCATATTGAGTACAGCAGTTTCACAGCATGATCTTTCTCCCTTGGACTGCAAGGAGATCCAACCAGTCCATTCTAAAGGAGATCAACCCTGGGTGTTCTTTGGAAGGAATGACGCTAAAGCTGAAGCTCCAATACTTTGGCTACCTCATGTGAAGAGTTGACTCACTGGGAAAGACTCTAATGCTGGGAGGGACTGGAGGCAGGAGGAAAAGGGGACAACAGAGGATGAGATGGCTGGATGGCATCATGGACTTGATAAATGTGAGCTGAATGAGCTCCGGAAGATGGTGATGGACAGGGAGGTCTGGCTTGCTGGGATTCATGTGGTCGCAAAGAGTTGGACATGACTGAGTGACTGAACTGAACTGAACTGCATGTGGAATTAATTTAGTAACTTATAGCATACCCCTTTCCTCCAGGAGGGCATGACAATCCATTCCAGTATTCTTTGCTTGGAGAATCCCATGGACAGAGGAGCCTGGTAGGCTACAGTCCGGGGTCGCAAAGAGCTGGACACGACTGAAGCGACTAAGCAGCGGAAGCAGCGGCGTACCCCTTAGCCACATAAAATGGTGAAGCTGAGTGACTAAAATTTTTTATTAAATATTACATGATATTATTTCAACAAGAAATGTGTTGAAATATAAAAATAATAAAGTAATCTGCAAAATACACATGCCTTTTTGAATAATATTATTAGCTGTGATATTCTATATTATAGAAGAATTTAAGTGTTTGAAATCAAAACAAATAAGTGTGCTGGTCTGATTTTCAAAAGTAAACAAAGGAATTTAAGTACTACCTTTTTAAAGGAAGCTCCAAATAATACCATTATAATAATGGATTTATAAAAAGTTATAAACTGTATCATAAGCCTAGATTACAATTTTACATGATGCTGCAAAATTCAGTGTCTTTAAAATGCTGAGTGATGCTTCTTTCATTTTTAGTAATTCCTAATCATGGTCCAAGGCCCCCACTGTAATTGAAACAGTGGCATTTTCTTCGGAAGGAAGGCAAGACATAACTATTGGGAAAAAGATTGTCCTGACTCGGCTTCAGATTTTGCCTTTTTTTGCAGCCCACAGCAGACAGTACTCTAAAAGCCACGATACTTTTATGAGCCACTTTGGAGGAAAAAAACATTTCACTGAAATTCAAAATCTGACTTGGTAAACTAACAGCAAAATCTTAGGATGGAAGAATTGATTTTACACCCTAATCAGAGACTGTGGAGGAATCATAAGCCCTAGGGTCAGCCTTCCATCCCCACCTGGACATGGAGGGCCTTTAGATCCTCCTCAGTCTTAATGAAGGGAGACACTTAGGGAGGATTTTCGAGGAAGAACATGAGTGTAGATGCCGGAGAGGGTCTTACTCTTGTCTCTCTTTGCCACGAAAGCCAGAGGTAGGAGACTGAGACCTCTAGAGGGCTGAGGTTTCTGAAGAGAGGCGGAGCTGGTGTCTCACTTCCTGTGCGGAATTCTAGAAGGGACACCTCTCAGGCCTCATGTCTGTGTGGGGCTGCTTTAGTAGATGGAGACAGTGGGACAATGATTCAAACAGAGAATGTCTTCCACTGCCTCACCTTCAAATCCCCTCCTCCTTGGGTGCATTTATGAATTTCAAAGCACTGTCTGTATTCAAGGGACTAGAAAATGAAGTTGAGAACAGTGGACATTCTCTCTGATGGGGTCAGCACGGTGCCAAGAGGAGGGCCCCCTAGCAGAGACTCCGGTGAGAGAGCCTCAGACAACCAGCAGCTATAGCGAGGGCTGAGGGGCCAGCAGGACCATGGAGTTTCCTGAACAGAGCTGGACAGATGCTTGATCAGAGCCCCATCACCAGCTGGGAACACCTACTCTGGATGCAGCAGAAAGCAGCAAACACCTAAGATGAGGGTGTGCAGACCAGGTCAGAGGAGGGGCTCAGATCAGAATCCCCTGCCCTTCAAGCCAGGATGCCACACAACCCTGAGAACTTCTGTCTCTCCTAGGAGAAAGAAGAACCGGAGGTGAGCACAGAGAGTAATTGCTAGAGACAGAGTTTAAAAACAGAAGAATGCCTTTTCCACCATTAGCAGAAATGAAGGCTTAAGGCCTAAGTTACTTTTAACTGTAATACATAAAGACATTTTAGTTTCTGCACACCTGTGTTTTGTGCCTCAAGAATAAATACTTGTTAAAGATGTGTGTGTGTGTGTGTGTTTTGTACATGTGCATATGTAAATCTCAAAGAGAATAAGATTTTGTTAGGGATTGCTGGCCTTAGGGAACACACTGAGGCCCAAGTTATAGTGGCCCAAGGCTGGAGAGGCCAGGGGTAGGGATTCAGGGCAGCAGATGCAGAGACAGGAGAGACAGTGGGGCAGGATGGATAACTGCCAGGAATATCCAATTCACTTTTTACCCAGATGAGGCTGTAGCTCTGAAAACTAGGGAACTGCTGAAAATTTGTCCCATCTGATGTAAATCAGGGTAAATTGGTGTGGAGAAGAAACCAAGCTGTTTAGATAGCTTTGGACTAGAATCTAGAAATTCAGATGAAAAAAAAAAAGATTACAAACTACGGCATTTGAGGCATATTGCCTTATAGATTATTTTTAAGGTTCTTTAAAATAACTGATTGACTGGCCCTTGGGTAGTATGGAGGGAAATTTTGCATCTGGTTAAGAGTTAAAAAGATAAACAAAAAAACATCGCTGTTATATGATCCACAACTGGATGAAAGGCTAGAAGAGGTTACTGTAACAAACACAATTACAATGAAAAAGCCTCAAAGATTATGAGACTTAAAAAAATGTGACACAGAGACAAAGCGAGCAACTGCTTTTGGAAAAAATAGTGCTAATCGACTTACTCAATGCTGAGCTGCCGCAAACCTTCGATTTATATTAAAAAATGCAATTTGTGTGAAGAGCAATAAAGTAAAGCACAATAAACCAAGATATGCCTGTAATCTCATACCTTCTTTAATTAGATATTTATTTCTTTCTGGTCTTGGTATTAGCAATGCTGCTGCTGCTGCGTTGCTTCAGTCACGTCCAACTCTGTGCGACCCCCTGGATTGAAGCCTACCAGGCTCCTCTGTCCATAGGATTTTCCAGGCAAGAGTACTGGGGTGAGTTGCTATTGCCTTCTTCTGGTATTAGCAATACTTGAGCTTTTCATAGCACTATTTTTTTTTTTTAATCTTATGGACACTATGGATTGTGCAAATGACCAGATTTTCCTTTTATATGTTGGTAATTAAGTTTACTGTTTATGAGAGTAGAAGAAAAATTTGACATATAGTTTTGCAACAATTTTTCTCTGGCTGCATACGATATCACTATTCTTATCTTTCCTTTGTGTTTGTCTATTGTAGGTTGAATTGTGTTCCCCAGAAAGATATGTGAAAGTCCCAATTCCTGATATCAATGAATATGACCATGTTTGGAAATAGGGCCTTTGCAGACAGAACCAAGTGAAGAAGTCATGTTGGATTTCAGTTCAGTTCAGTCACTCAGTTGTGTCCGACTCTTTGCAGCCCCATGAACCTCAGCATGTCAGGCCTCCCTGTCCATCACCAACTCCTGGAGTTCACCAAAACCCATGTCTATTGAGTTGGTGATGCCATCCAACCATCTCATCCTCTGTCATCCCCTTCTCCTTCTGCCCTCAATCTTTCCCAGCATCAGGGTTTTTTTCCAGTGAGCCAGCTCTTCACATCAGGTGGCCAAAGTATTGGAGTTTCAGCCTCAACATCAGTCCTTCCAATGAACACCCAGGACTGACCACCTTTAGGATGGACTGGTTGGATTTCCATGCAGTCTAAGGGACTCTCAAGAGTCTTCTCCAACAATACAGTTCAATAGCATCAATTCTTCAGCACTTAGCTTTCTTTATAGTCCAACTCTCACATCCATACCTGATCACTGGAAAAACCATAGCCTTGACTAGATGGACCTTTGCTGACAAAGCAATGTCTCTGCTTTTCAATATGCTGTCTAGGTTGGTCATAACTTTCCTTCCAAGGAATAAGAGTCTTTTAATTTCATGGCTGCACTCACCATCTGCAGTGATTTTGGAGCCCAGGAAAATAAAGTCTGACACTGTTTCCTCATCTATTTGCCATGAAATGATGGGACCAGTTGCCATGATCTTCGTTTTCTGAATGTTGAGCTTTAAGCCAACTTTTTCACTCTCCTCTTTCACTTTCATCAAGAGACTTTTTAGCTCCTCTTCACTTTCTGCAATAAGGGTGGTGTCATCTGCATATGTGAGGTTATTGATATTTCTCCTGGCAATTTTGATTCCAGCCTGTGCTTCTTCCAGTCCAGCGTTTCTCATGATGTACTCGCATATAAGTTAAATAAGCAGGGGGACAACATACAGCTTTGATGTACTCATTTTCTTATTTGGAACCAGTCTGTTGTTCCATGTCCATTTCTAACTGTTGCTTCCTGACCTGCATACAGGTTTCTCAAGAGGCAGGTCAGGTGGTCTGTTATTCCCATCTCTTTCAGAATGTTGGATTTGGGTGGGCCTTAATCCAACAACTAGTGTCTTTATAAGTAACAGGAAATGTGAACATAGATACATAAATGCAGATAGAGCTCCATGTGCTTATGGAAGTAGAGGGTGGAGTGCTATGCTTCCAAGACAGGGAGCCCATTGAGAGTGACTCTGGAGGGCCCAAAGAACAGAACACAAAAATTGAGCCACAGAGGGTCATCTCCAAGCCTTGAAAACCTAATAGAATTTGCCCTGCTGTGTTTGGAGCTTGTTTTAGGCCAGTTCCAAATTTCATTTCTTCCATTTTCCCCTTTTCAGAATATCTATCCAATATCTGTCCTATCACTGTGTTTTGTAAGCACATCATCAGAATAACTTTTCTTAACCTATGCATTTTGCCGACTCTGCTAACAGTATACCTGATGGCATCTTGCAGAAAGCTGCTTCAAAATCCTCAAGAAGACAACATGATTAGGGAGCAAGTGACTCTGGGTTTGAAAAGCCATAGATATCCTTCATGTAGGTGTTTCATTAAGATGAAACAAATCTGGGATTTGCTAAGAGATGGGTCAAACCAGCACATATTCAGTTTTGACTCTCTGTGGTATGTGCCCTATTTAATATGATCACATAGAGGCTGTGGGTAAGACAGCAAGCAGAAGCACTGAGGATATTTCCTAAGACAGAACAGAGGTGTGGCAAAGGCATTTATTTCCCTTCTCATTTGCATTTTATGCATTTGGCAGGGGTGAGCTCTGCATTCTGTAGAAGGTAATGCAATGCTGTCAAGGAATCAAATCACGCAAGATTTTCTCTGAGCTGTTGTCTGCCTTTCTATTATTTGCTTGAATGTTTTCTTTTACCTTTGAAAGTAGACAACAGCGAACCTTAAAAGTGGGGGCAGGGGCCAGCTTTTAAGCTTGCTATCATTATTCAGATCAATTTGGAACCAAGTCCCACCTCCCATCTCTTCTAATTTTGACGTATATTCTCCAATGGCCACTGACCAGAGCAGAATTCAGAAAGGATAAATACTCATTTGTTCCCAGACATAGCAGTTTGTGATGAGATAGGAGATAGCACTTACCGTCATTAAACCTATTTAATTATTTGTGTGTGTGTTTGTGTGCATTAATATCAGCTGGGGTTAATCTTGGTGTCATCTGCCTTAGAGATTAACTTTTGCTAGCATTTGAAACAGGTTTGTCAGTCTTAGTGACTTTCATGCTCAATAGTTCACATTTGCTTTCTTCAACCTTCAGCAATGATTTATAATATGAATGTCAAATTAAATTAAACTAATCTGGTTTAACACCAAATAGCTATTATCTCAGCCAGCTGAGATATCAGAGAAATCCAGCAAATTTTAAATACCTTTGGAAGAGAAGAAAAGCTTGCTTGTTCTAGTGCTCAGGAGAAAAGTGTCTTTGATTGTTAAAATTCAGAGTGTCTCCTGGCAAACAGATCAATTAAACAGCACAGTGCTGTTTTTTCCATTAAAAAAAAAAGAAAAAAGTAACGATCACTCAGAATTTCTGTCTTAGCCTATCACTGGACGATTGGGTTGACCATCAGATTGAAGTTGGTCAAAGAAATACAAACCTCAGGATTCTCTATATCTAGCTATGTTTTGGTACATCTGAAACTCTGCTGGTCTCAACCAGGTTATTGCATAGCTGAAAAACACACTGTTGTGTTTGACAAGCACCAAGAGCATTAGAGGCAGTGAGTTGGCACAAATACTGCATGCCTTGGCAAAAGCATGGCCAGACTAGATATGACATCCCACGTGGGCAGCACCTGCCCCTGAAATTAGCCCACCACTCTTCAGAGGACAGCTCCTCTCCCACAGATATGTCCTTTTATTTATTCATTCTTAACCTGAAGGTTGACTAAAGGAAAGAGAAAGCACAATTACTCTGGTTTGAACAAACAGGCAGCCATCCAATTAACTTGAAATTACACAGGTAAAAAGCACACTGACTAAATTATCCTTTAATGGTTTATAATAAAGAGAGGTGCTTGCTTGCTTGCTTTCAAAATAGAATCAAGAAAAGGGAATGCAAGACATGTGAGTGTGACGTGAAAGCAGAGTGATATTTTGCTGCATTAAGCAAGACAAAGCACTAGAAAAAATAGAGGTGACTAGGTAATGTGCAAAGACACAATTTATACATGGAAACCATTCCCTACACGTGGAAACATAAAATCTTTAGTAAATTTGCATTTACTAAAAAGAAGATGGAATACTGTTTCTCTACCATATTTTTTCCCTTTTGAAAATTATGCACATTTTAAAATTCTTTCATGTACTACAAGCTCGTTGACACTATTAATAAGAGAATTATAAGCATGCTCAGTCACTCAGTCGTGTCTGACTCTTTGTGACCCCATGTACTGTAGCCCATCAGGCTCTCTGTCCATGAGCTTCTCTAGGCAAGGATACTGGAGTGGGTTGCCATTCCCTTCTCCAGGGGATCTTCCTGATCCAGGGATTGAACCCAGGTCTCCTGCAGGGCAGGCGGATTCTTTACTACCATGGGAGCCACCAGGGAAGCCCAGCTTATGAACTAAGAGAATATATTCATGTAAATCAGAAGAATGAAAAGGATCAAATGTTTAGGTAGCAATGAGAGAAACGAAAAAAGAAGATATTTCCTGGTCAAATTATTGTAAAGTATACATTTTCCCCCTTTTAGACAGATGCTTATTACAGTATTTCCAAATAGCATCAGATGATTGCTAAGATGCAACGTAGTCCTAAAAATATTTCAGTATGTAGATTCTAAGACATACTTGATGCTTTCAGGCATCTCATAGCAAGCATGGTACTCAGAAGCAAAAACAATACATAAAATACTGTATTATTAAGGTAAAATATTTTAATAAGGTAAGTGCAGCTGCTCTGGAGTCAGACTGCTTGAGTCTGAAACGTGCTGCTATTCAATACATGTGATCTGGGGCATTTGAGTTAACTATATAATCTGAGTTTCCTCATCTGTGAAATTAGTATAATAGTAAACCTATCACATGAAATTGTGTGAAAACTAAATGAAATAATGTATGTAAAGCTAAAAATAAAACCTAGCATATTATATATAGCACATTATTCTAGCCCATTATGAAAGATTCCCTGGAGAAGGAAATGGCAATCCACTCCAGTATTCTTGTGTAAAGAATCCCATGGACAGAGTAGCTTAGGGGGCCAGAGTCCATGGGGTTGCAAAGAGTCGGATACAACTGAGTGACTAACACAGCACATTATAACTGCTCCATAAATGTTAGCCAAAATTCATGTTGATGTGCCTGCTTAAACACTAATTTTCAAATGAGCCATGCAAAGCTTTAATATCATTTGGGAACTGAGCCATGAGGCTGATGAAATCACCAAGGATTTCTTTTTGTCGTTTGTATGAAAAGGAAAAATGGCATCTAACATTAGTATGTCCGTATTGTGAACTAGACAAAATTCGTGTGGCCCTTCCCTCACTTTGTACTTCCTTGTTTGCTTTACCCTGAACTGCAGGGGCTGGAAGTGTAAAACACACACATTTCTCTCGCTTTTTTGTCAACAGGGTTTTGAGTTTGTATTACGTCCCATCAGTTAAGACTGTCGTTGTTCAGTTGCTAAGTTGCGTCCAACTCTTTGCAACTCCATGGGCTGTAGCCAGCCAGGCTCCTCTGTCATGGGATTTCCCAGGCAAGAATACTGGGGTGGGTTGCCATTTCCTTCTGTAGGAGATCTTCCCAACTCAGGGATTGAAACCCATGTCTCCAGCATCTGCAGGTGGATTCTTTATCACTGAGCTGCCAGGGAAGACTATCAGTAAGATACATTTTATAATATTTGTAAGGCAGAAAAGAGGCAGAAGTGTGCTGACTTGTATCATAAAGCTCAAAGAGGCCAACTGAGTATCCCTATCCTGCTGATAGGCAGAGTGCCTGATGCACTATGGATGGAGGTTCATGACATTGGACAGTAGACAGGGATCAAGACCATCCCCAAGAAAAAGAAATGCAAAAAGTAAAATGGCTGTCTGAGGAGGCCTTACAAATAGCTGTGAAAAGATGGGAAGTAAAAAGCAAAAGGGAAAAGGAAAGATATACCCATTTGAATGCAGAGTTCCAAAGAATAGTAAGGAGAGATGAGAAAGCCTTCCTCGGCGACCAATGCAAAGAAATAGAGGAAAACAATAGAAAGAGAAAGACTAGAGATCTCTTCAAGAAAATTAGAGATACCCTGGGAACATTTCATGTAAAGATGTGCTCAATAAAGGACAGAAATGGTAGAGACCTAACAGAAGCAGAAGATATTAAGAACAGGTGGCAAGAATACACAGAAGAACTGTACAAAAAAGATCCTCATGACCCGGATAATCATGGTGGTGTGATCACTCACCTAG
Source organism: Madoqua kirkii (assembly GCA_006408675.1). Taxonomy (NCBI): domain Eukaryota; kingdom Metazoa; phylum Chordata; class Mammalia; order Artiodactyla; family Bovidae; genus Madoqua; species Madoqua kirkii. The sequence continues at coordinate 32,864 of SJYC01015198.1, forward strand.
AGCCAGACATCCTGGAATGTGAAGTCAAGTGGGCCTTAGAAAGCATTACTATGAACAAAGCTGGTGGAGGTGATGAAATTCCAGTTGAGCTATTTCAAATCCTGAAAGATGATGCTGTGAAAGTGCGGCCCTCAATATGCCAGCAAATTTGGAAAACTCAGCAGTGGCCACAGGACTGGAAAAGGTCAGTTTTCATTCCAATCCCAAAGAAAGGCAATGCCAAAGAATGCTCAAACTACCACACAATTGCACTCATCTCACATGCTAGTAAAGTAATGCTCAAAATTCTCCAAGCCAGGCTTCAGCAATATATGAACCATGAACTTCCTGATGTTCAAGCTGGTTTTAGAAAAGGCAGAGGAACCAGAGATCAAATTGCCAACATCTGCTGGATCATGGAAAAAGCAAGAGAGTTCCAGAAAAACATCTATTTCTGCTTTATTGACTATGCCAAAGCCTTTGACTATGTGGATCACAATAAACTGTGGAAAATTCTGAGAGAGATGGGAATACCAAACCACCTGACTTGCCTCTTGAGAAACCTATATGCAGGTCAGGAAGCAACAGTTATTACTGGACATGGAAAAACAGACTGGTTCCAAATAGAAAAAGGAGTATGTTAAGGCTGTATATTGTCACCCTGCTTATTTAACTTATATGCAGAACACATCATGAGAAACACTGGGCTAGAAGAAGCACAAGCTGAAATCCAGATTGCTGGAGGAAATATCAATAACCTCAGATATGCAGATGACACCACCCTTATGGCAAAAGTGAAGAAGAACTAAAGAACCTCTTGATGAAAGTGAAAAAGAGTGAAAAAGTTGGCTTAAATCTCAACATTCAGAAAACTAAGATCATGGCATCTGGTCCCATCACTTCATGGCAGATAGATGGAGTAAACAATGGAAACAGTGGCTGACTTTACTTTTCTGGGCTCCAAAATCACTGCAGATGTCAATTGCAGCAATGAAAGTAAAAGACGCTTCCTCCTTGGAAGGAAAGTTATGACCAACCTAGACAGCATGTTGCAAAGCAGAGACATTACTTTGTCCACAAAGTTTTGTCTAGTTAAGGCTATGGTTTTTCCAGTGATCACGTATGGATGTGAGAGTTGGAGTATAAAGAAAGCTAAGTGCCGAAGAATTAGTGCTATTGAACTGTGATGTTGGAGAAGACTCTTGAGAGTCCCTTGGACTGCAAGGAAATCCAACCAGTCCATCCTAAAGGTGGTCAGTCCTGGGTGTTCATTGGAAGGACTGATATTGAGGTTGAAACTCCAATACTTTGGCCACCTGATGTGAAGAGCTGATTCATTGGAAAAGACCCTGATGCTGGGAAAGATTGAGGGCAGGAGGATCAGGGGACGACAGAGGATGAGATGGTTGATGGCATCGACTTGATGGACATGGGTTTGGGTGGACTCCAGGAGTTGGTGATGGACAGGGACACCTGGTATGCTGTTTCATGGGGTTGCAAAAAGTCAGACACGACTGAGCGACTGAACTGAACTGAACTGATCCAGCTCTGCATTTGGGCGTTTTAAGTCAGCCGTGGTGGGAGTATTTACTTTAAGGAAGTTGGTAAGTACTACAAATCAGCATTTTATTCCTGTCCAGTGAGTCAGTTGTTAGATAATTTTTGCATACAACTGGGTAGAAACCATACTATCATTTTACTAGGACTGGCAGGCAACTAATTGGGCAGTGATGGAAGTGAGGCTTTGCAATGATCTCTGGACGTGCCATTGCTTTTCATCACTTGTCTCAAACCTGCAGATATCTGTGAACACTGGAGGCAGTGAAGTGAGAATCCTAACCTGGGTCACAGAAGCAATTTTCTGATTGAATCCGTGGTAGTGCTGTGCTAGGGGAGGTTTCTCTGGCCCTTGCCCTTCCGTCAGCTTTGTAAGCACAAAATTTTGGTTAAGTTTCTTCCTGCCTAAAATATTTTGGTTTCCTGATGAAATGGTGATAACACATCATGATGTAAATTTGTGAATATAGTGTAATTATCTTGGCAGCACTCGTGTCTACATGGAAAAGATTAATAATGGCTTTGAAAAAATTAGTGATAACAATTATTGATTATATAGATAATTATGCAAACACACACATACACACACACATATATGGATAACATTGCTGAATTTACCTGAATGTGAAGACAGATTCAATGGAATAAAGGAAACAAGTGAAACTACGTACTTGTAGGGTATTTAAATTTGAAGATTTTGGCATTTACAGGTTTTAGAAAAACTTAAATCAAAGAATAGAAATACCTGTTAGCACTTTGAGGAAGAAAGTTTTGGTTTTATTTTTGCTTTTCTGCAGTAAAAAGGAATACAGCTACTCCTTTGAATTTGAATAAACCTAACTCTTTCTAATAGAGCTGAATATATAAATCAGTAAATAATCCAGATTTACATATTAAATGAATATTTAATGAAAATCTATGCTGAGTTGTGGTTCTCTTCCAGAGGATATAAATAGAAAAAGATATAATATTTGCTCTTGAAGAAATTATTAAAGAAATACTCAAGTATAATATAAGCCAGAAGGATGTAAATTTCTTACTAACAAATCAGGTAGAGCTAGGTGAATAGTAATGTCAGCTGGGATTTCTTCCAGGTGATTCAATATTTCTTATTTAGTTTTCAGGCTGAAGCATGAGTCAATTTTCAAGGATTAAGTGGAAGTGAGCACTGAAGTTGCTGGAGAAAATGACAATGTGATAGAAAATCTTGGTAAAAATTGAGAGGAAGGAAAGTATTCCTTCCAAAGTTATTTCTTAAGTGTATGCTATGTGCCAAGCTGACTCTGTGGTGATGGCCATGTGGATATAATTCCTTCCTGCATAGAGCTTATAATCCAGTGAAGAAAACTGAAAAGTGTTTGGATAATAGTATCCACCCACAATTCATGTCCACCAGCAACCTCAGAATATGATCTTACTTTGGAATATTGTCCTTGCCGAAATATTTATTTAAGAATCTTAAGATGAAATCCTCCTGGGTTTAGAATGTCCTTATATGAACAGGAGAAGATAAAGAGAAAATGGCCCTGTGAAGACTGAGATAGAGATTAGGGTTACGCTACTATAAGCCAGGATTCACAGATGGCGCAGTGATAAAGAATCCACCTGCCAATGCAGAAGATGCAAGAGACAAGAGCTCGATTCCTGGGTTGGGAAGATCTCCTGAAGCAGGAAATGGCAACCCACTGCAGTGTTCTTGCCTGGAAAATTCCATGGACAGAGGAGTCTGGTGGGCTACAGTCCATGGGGTCACAAAGGGTTGGCCATGACTGGGGACACATGCACGGTAAGCCAAGGAACACCAAGGACCACCAGCAGCTGAAAGAAGCAAGAAATGGGGAGTGTGGCCCTGCCGAAACACTGATTTTGCTCTTTGGCACCCAGAGCTGTGACAGAATAAATTCATGTGTTTCAAAGTCCCCAGGTTTGTGGAACTTTGTTGCAGCAGTCCTAGAAAATAATAATATCAAATAAATAGATTGAATGAGCAGCTGAAAGAAGCAAGACATGGGGAGTGTGGCCCTGCCGAAACACTGATTTTGCTCTTTGGCACCCAGAGCTGTGACAGAATAAATTCATGTGTTTCAAAGTCCCCAGGTTTGTGGAACTTTGTTGCAGCAGTCCTAGAAAATAATAATATCAAATAAATAGATTGAATGTTGTATTATAAATGTTATGATAGAAGATTAAGTTACTCTATAAGAATGAGTAGGAAAGTGCCTAACTTAAAGTAGGTGTCAAATTTAGCTAAAGTTTTCTTTAAAAATAGACATTACCATTAGCTAGTTGGGTCATGTTGGGGACAGCTCTGAAACTTTGTGGGCTTCAGGTTTCCTTTTCTGTAAAGTGAAGAATTGGACTCCATGACCAATTTCTAAGGTTTATGTCAGCCTGAAAATTGTGTGAGTCAGTGACTATTACAGGAAAGGGTGAAGGCAGAGAGAAGAGGGGTGAAGGGTCGAAGCAGCTTGTGAATTCACACAAGGATTTGAGACTCAGCTGAATCCATTTATTCCAACAGAGACGTCCATAAACCAAAATGCATTTTTTGGTAAGTTTCAGAAAAAACTCAGCATTTTGATCAGAATCCTACTTGAGAATGAAGAAACTTGACAACTCTTTGTTCCTTTTAGTAAGATAATCTTTATGTTCAGAAGTTTAAGGTGAAATTTATGAGGACAGTGAGATAAGAACATGTCTGTGATGATAGAAGGATATTAAAGGATAAAACTAAAACTCTGAAACCCCACCTTAACTTAGCTACACCCACACAGGAAATGATACCACCCATCACCTCACTTTATGAGCGGATAGTGAGTAATTTGGTAGAATGCTGGTAACACCATATTGGCTATGTAATTTAAAATTCTTTTTTTTTAAATTGCTCATATCCAAATTTAAACTTGTTAAGATGAATGAAAGGCACTTAGGATTAAAAGCCAAAGGCTTTTAAAAGCTAATTTTGGAGCCTTAGACCACTTTTCTGTGACTACCACCTACCATTATAAATTAACTCTTATAGTACAGAGTAGAGATAAGGATCAGAGCCTAAGATGATAAGGAATTTGTTCCTCTCCTTTTGTCCTAAATGGGAACAGAATTTTGGAAAGATCCTGAGCTTAGGTATCCTTCAGTTTGGATCTTTAGTGATCCCACTTCAAGACTAATACACATATTTGGGGGTGCACTTTGTAACCTACATTTTTATGACTCACTCCAGAAAGACTCTATAAGGAAAGAAATGAAAAAGATATAAAATTCTCAAGTTGAAGTTAAAGATTTTTTTCTGTGTGAAAGACAGATGATGGTATTATTAATAGTGAAGGATAAGAGCTGAAACATTTGAATGTTCAGCTAAATATCCCTAAATTTCTCTTTTCAGTGTGGATAGAAATAACCACTTGAGGTATTTCCGTAATCTCAGTTTCAACTTCAGCCAGGAATCAAGAGGGAAAAAAATCCCTTCTCGAGCAGTTTATAAACTAAAAATAAAGATGACAAAAAGTCAGATTCAGATTAAACTGGAAAAGCTGGTGGTTCAGAGCAGTAGTTTTATCTCCCTGAGACAGAAATATATAGGCTACAGTATGATAAACCATAAGTATTTATGATATATAGAGATATAGATAGATATAGATATATAAATAGTTAGTGCCCAGATTTATTCGATACACACAAGATCAATTAAACTTTGGCAATTGACACTGATTATTAATGAGTCCAAATTGGCCACATTTTCTGATCACTGATGGCTAGAATCTAAAAGAAATGATGTATGTTACTTGTTATACAATGCTTTCAAATTACAGTGCTGGAGAAGACTCTTGAGAGCCCCTTGGACAGCAAGGAGATCAAACCAGTTAATTCTAAATGAAATCAACTCTTCTTGAATATCTTCCAGGGTTTTGGTGAGCTAAGACAGAAAAATATAGCTCCAGTTCTGCTGAGCTGTTACAAAGAACTATAATTACATTTTATAGTATTTAGCTCAACCAAATAATTTTTGGATTTTAAGCATAATGTAGCAACAATAGATTGAAACCTTTGAATTTTGCCCCCAATATTCCTGTTGTATCATATATGTCTTAAAGTCCCACTTGCACAACGAAAGTACCCCCATAATATGCGCTTCCTGTAATGCAGCTCTGAGAAGGGGTTGTCTTGGTAGCATTCCAACCTTAGACATTATATTTTTGTCTTTAGTAAGGAAGGCAATATTTTGGACTAGAAAGAATATTGAATCTTTCAGTGGCTTCCAGTGCTGGTTTTACCTGTATGTGCTGTGTGATCTTAGGGAACTCATACAATTTCTCGGGACCTTATTGGCTCCATTGTAAAATGGAAGATGGATTTAAGATCCTCCTTGGAAGAAAAGCTATGGCGAACCTAGACACTGTAATAAAAAGCAGAGACATCACTTTTCCAACAAAGGTCCATCCAGTCAAAGCTATGGTTTTTCCAGTAGTCATGTATGGATGTGAGAGTTGGGCCATAAAGAAGGTTGAGCACTGAAGAATTGATGCTTTTGAACTGTGGTGCTAGAGAAGACTCTTGAGAGTCCCTTGAACAGCAATGAAATCAAACTAGTCAGTCCTAAAGAAAATCAACCCTGAATATTCATTGGAAGTTCTGATGCTGAAGCTGAAATTCCAGTACTTTGGCCACCTGATGTGAAAAGCCAACTCATTGGAAAAGACCCTGATGCTGGGAAAGATTGAGGGCAGGAAAAGAAGGGGACAGCAGAGGATGAGATGGTTGGATGGCACCACTAACTCAGTGAACATGAGTGAGCAAACTTTGGGAGGTGGCCAAAAGACAGGAAAGCGGTAGTCCATGGGGTTGCAAAGAGTTGGACATGACTTAGCATTTGAACAACAATAACAACAACAACAACAACAAGAAGTCAATGTTAATTTTTTAAAAATAATTCCTTGAATACATAGGCAAATTATGAGTATAGATGATATGTACCAGCATGTACTGGACTTTTCTGTTAAATAGATCTATGAGAATTGGTAGAAATCAGAACTTTTGGCTTCTGTTTTAGATTTGACTATTAAAAAAAAATCTGACAGAATTTTAGGTGATTCATTTCAAAAAAATATAGAGAGTTAGAGCAAATAAAGAGAAAATAAATTAACCTCACATGGGTGAAAAGAGGAATGAGAGTCATTAAAAACAGAATTTAGACGGGCACAATTTTTATGTGATGAAGATAAACTATGAGATACAGAAGAATTATAAAGAAGGAAAGATACAGGGCTTATGAATTTGGTGAAAGAAGTAAGATTGAAAATATCATTTAGGAAGATGCTATTTCAGCTTTGGGTGTGTATATAAATATGCATGGCCATTCCCTTCTCCAGGTGATCTTCCCAACCTGGGGATTAAATCCAGGTCTCCAGGCATCTAGATGAAGACTGACTCAAAACCATAAATGACTTTGATAAGTTTGATTTTTAGGTGAGGACCCAGGGTTTCTGGACAATTGCTTTTTCTTCAGATGAGACTTATAGCTTCCACTGGCAACTTTGCTGAGAGTGTTTGCAATGAGTAGTTCATTCATTTGCTCATTTATTCATTAACTCATTTATCTAACTTCGTACCAGTCATGACACTTCGGCACTTGATGGCCTAAAAATGTGGTTCCTAACTTTCAGTTCAGTTCAGTTCAGTCGCTCAGTAATGTCCGACTCTTTGCAACCCCATGAATAGCAGCACGCCAGGCCTCCCTGTCCATCGCCAACTCCCGGAGTCCACCTAAACCCATGTCCATTGAGTCGGTGATGCCATCCAACCATCTTATCCTCTGCCATCCCCTTCTCCTCCTGCCCTCAATCTTTCCCAGCATCAGGATCTTTTCAAATGAGTCAGCATCAGGTGGCCAAAGTATTGGAGTTTCAGCTTCAACATCAGTCCTTCCAATGAACACCCAGGACTGATCTCCTTTAGGATGGACTGGTTGGATCTCCTTGCTGTCCAGGGAACTCTCAAGAGTCTTCTCCAATACCACAGTTCAAAAGCATCAATTCTTTAGCACTCAGCTTTCTTTATAGCCCAACTCTCATATCCATACATGACTACTAGAAAAACCATAGCCTTGATTAGACAGACCTTTGTTGGCAAAATAATGTCTCTGCTTTTTAATATGCTGTCTAGGTTGGTCATAACTCCTCTTCCAAGAAGTAAGTATCTTTTAATTTCATGGCTGCAATCACCATTTGCAGTGATTTTGGAGCCCCAAAAAATAATATTTAGGAGTTTATAATTTAACAAGGGAGTATATATGTAACCTAATAATGTCAACTGAATGAGATAAATGATAATATATACATGCATGCATGCTAAGTCACTTCAGTCGTGTCTGACTCTCTCCAACCCCAAGGACCATAGCTTGCCAAGCTCCACTGTCCATGGGATTCTCCAGCAAGAAGGCTGGAAATGGTTGCCCTCCTCCAGGGAATCTTCCTAACCCAGGAACGAACCCACATCTCTTACATCTCTTGCATTGGCAGGTGAGTTGTTTACCACTAGTACCACCTGGGAAGCCCCAATATATACATACACCCACTATATATGATGCAGTATTGTATAATATGTATATGTTATGTATTGTGTTTATAGATTACATACACATGCCCATATAGACACAGAAACGTTGTATATTCTCTGCTCCTCAGTTTCTCCTCTCAGACCCTAGGGAATGAGGGCAGCAATCAATTAAATATTCCTTAAGAGTGTTCTCTTATGAAAAACAATGAAATAGTCAAGGGTGGATTGGTCATTTGGCAAACTGGCTTTAAAACAAGTGGGTCTGTGGCAATTTGACCTAGAACCAAATGATTAATTTTGGATACTTCATGTAAGAACCATGACAAATGCCACCCAGACTCAGCTGGAGCAACCAATTACGAGAAGTATATTGCTACACAAGACAATCCACAATAACTACAAACACTTGTTTTTAAATACTGCCTTATATATGTCTCCTTATTTAGCATTACGTTTTGTCCATCTTCATTCGGTAATTAAAATATCAACTTTTACATCTTCATTCAGTGTTAAGTCTTGTTCCTTTTCCTCTTCTGACCTAGGGCTTGACTACAGGGAAGTAGGCTACTTTCTGGAAGTACTGTGATTGGCTATTTGTCTTGAGCTCACTTCTTTCCCTATCAACCCACTGGTTACTGATTTTGATTTCTTCAGGGTCTACTATAGTATAGTGAGGGCAGATAGGGAGGGAGGAGTTAAGTAAGATGGTAGGGTTATTTCTTGGGTAGTGCCTTGTGTGCGTGCGAAATTGCTTCAGTTGTGTCTGACTCTTGGCGACCTCATGGACTGTAGCCCATCAGGCTCCTCTGTCCGTGGGATTCACTAAGCAAGAATACTGGAGTGGTTTGCCACGCCTTCCTCCAGGGGATTTTCCTGACTCAGGGATTGAATCCATGTCTCCTGCAGTGCAGGCAGATTCTTAACCTCTGAGTCACCAGGGAAGCCCTAGGATTATCTCTTATTTGACAATTATTCTGGTAATGGATGCTTTCTGCATCTAAAAGATGGTGAAACTTTTCTTCTTCCTTCCTGGAAAGTTTGGTGGAATCTTCAGATATCTCTCTGCTGATGCATCAGAATACTCATGATTAAAATGACACAATAATTTTCTCAGCTGCTGCCCCAAACTCGAGCTATGGTTTTCCCAGAGTTCATTCCAAAAAAACACTCAATGGAAGTCCCTTACCCTCTGAGTGATGCCTTCTTAGGCAAAATCTCATTTAAATTGGCCCACATTTGGTCCCCAGGAAATACTTATTCTTTATTATTTATTCTTTATCTTGACAAAACTCAAGTTGTGCAGGTAAATCCCAGTGCAGTAGCATCCCTCTCCGGGCTCTGCTCTCACACCTCTGGATCCCCAGGCTCCTCCGGTACCAGCACAGTGTGCTTCCCAACTCTAGGGGACACACGTGAAGCTCCCTGAGGGTGCACTGATGCCCTGCTCTCTTGGCTTGGGGCTAAGTACCCCACATCCTGCTGTGTGGGTAAGAGGGGGACACTCACTATGCTAAAGCAGTTCTCTTCCAAAATATCTCTTCAGGAATCTCTTTACTACTCCTATGCCTTTTTACATATCTGTCTTGCAGAGGTGGTGGTTGTTGTTGTTCAGTTGCTAAGTCATGTCTCAGTTTTTGTGACTCCATGGACTATAGCACTCCAGGCTCCTCTGTCCTTCACTATCTCCCAGAGTTTGCTCAGATTTATGTCCATTGAGTCGGTGATGCCATCCAACCATCTCATCCTCTGTCATCTCCTTCTCCTCCTGCCCTTAATCTTTCCCAGCATCAGGGTCTTTTCCAATGAGTCAGCTCTTTGCATCAGGTGGCCAAATTATTGGAGCTTCAGCTTCAGCATCAGTCCTTCCAATGAATATTCAGGGTTGATTTCCTTTAAGACTGACTGGTTTAATCTTGCTGTCCAAGGACTCTCAAGAGTCCTCTATCACCATAATTTGAAAACATCAGTTCTTTGGCATTCAGCTTTTTTTATGGTCCAACTCTCACACTGTACACGACTACTGGAAAAACCATAGTTTTGACTATACACACCTGTGTCAGCAAAGTATGTATACATGAGAGTATATTCACACATGTGATGAAGAAAAGTTATTTCTTCACCTCACCAAATATATGTATATATGTGGTGCTGGAGAAGACTCTTGAGAATGCCTTAGACTGCAAGGAGATCCAACCTAAAGGAGATCAGTCTTGGGTGTTCATTGGAAGGACTGATGCTAAAGCTGAGACTCCAATACTTTGGCCACTTGATGCAAAGAGTTGACTCATTGGAAAGGACTCTGATGCTGGGAGGCATTGGGGCCAGGAGGAGAAGGGGACGACAGAGGATGAGATGGCTGGATGGCATCATCGACTCAATGGACATGAGTCTGAGTGAACTCTGGGAGTTGGTGATGGATAGGGAGGCCTGGCATGCTGCGGTTCATGGGGTCGCAAAGAGTCGGACATGACTGAGCGTCTGAACTGGCTGAACTGATGTATCACTAGTTGCCCCTTTCTTCTGTGATGTCTCTGGCATACTTTTTAGTGTTTGTCTTATGGTTTGTCACAGTGATTTTGGAGCCCAAGAAAAGAAAATCTGACACTGCTTCCACTTTTCCCCTTCTATTTGCCAGAAAGTGATTGGCCTGAATGCCATGATCTTAGTGTTTTGAATGTTGAGCTTTAAGCCAGCTTTTTCATTTTGCTGTTTCACCTTCATCAAAAGGCTTTTTATTTCCTCCTCACTTTCTGCCATTAGGGTGGTATATCAGCTGCATATCTGAGGTTGTTGATATTTCTCTCAGCAGTCTTGATTCCAGCTTGTGATTCATTCACATGATGTACTCTGGATAGAAGTTAAATAAGCAAGTTGACAGTATACAGCCTTATTGTACACCTTTCCCAATTTGCAACCAGTCAGTTATTCCATGTCTGGTTCTAACTGTTGCTTCCTGCATACAAGTTTCTCAGGAGACAGGTAAGATGGTCTGGTATTCTCATCCCTTTACATGTAGCAGAAGTTAAACTCTTCAAACCTATCCTGGGTTGCTAAGTTAGAAACTTCCACTCAGTCTAACAGCTGACTTTGGAATCTAACATCTTCTCTATGGGCTGACCACAGTCGAAACTTCCAGCTTAAACTTCTCTCTGTGCTTCTCTTAAATGCAGTCCAAGATTAAATTCAATTTTGTTAGCATCTTCATGACTTTCTATACTTCCTTGAGGGAATTGCTTCATCTTTTAGTCTTGTTATAACAAAAGGTGTTTAGAAGAAAAGATAATAAAAATTTGGAAATAATATGAATAATTCAATAATAATATGAAAATAATCATGTGTGTGTGTTAGTTGATTAGTCGTGTCTCTTTGTGACCTCAAGGACTGTAGCCAGCAAGGCTCCTCTGTCCTTGGGATTCTCCAGGCTAGAATACTGGAGTGGGTTGCCTGTTCCTTCTCCAGGGGAACTTCGTGAGCCAGGGATCAGAACTGGGTCTCCCACATTGCAGGCAGATTTTTTACCATCTGAGCCACCGGGGAAGCTCATCCTAAAATCTCTGAAGGCCTTGAAGGCTTACATATCATATACAGTCTTTAAAGTCATGGATTTTTGAACAGCTTGCAAGCTCTGTGGAGGTAGAAACAGAAGGAAGAGAAGGAACTAAAGGCAAGGAAGGGAATGACAAATGCAGTCCGTGCACCAAGAGCATAAACAAGCCAGGAAAGCATCCCTTCCAGTCCTGAGAACGCAACTTCAAAGGTATGTTTATATTCCTGGGACACCAGCTGTTTTCCAGCTAAGGTCTACGCGTGATGAAGTGCAGAGTGGCACCAATTCTTAAGAAGTTTGTTCAAATGGAAAATGAATTCTTGGGTTAAATCCCATATAAATTATCTTTCTAATCACATGAGGGTATATTTCTATATCCATATATAATCAAAAAGTCTTGAACTGAAATAACCCATAACCAGAAGAGAACAAATCCCCAGGAGCCATTTTCCACCAACTTGTTTTTATCTTCTGGAATTCAATCCCTTCCTTTACTAAGAGATTCCTGTGAAAGTATGACTCAGTGCCTCCAGCAGCTCTTGACAAGTATCTCTGAGATAAATCTCAAAGCTGATCTTACACATTTAAAGACCACTTACTCACACAGCACTTTTCTGACATACTTTTTCAGTGTTCTGGAAAGTCAACAGCTTCTTCATCCCACTCCCCACTCCTCAGATCCCTTTCCTTTATTTTTAGCCCCTCATTATAAAAGCATTACATATTCATTAAAAAATAAAATGCAGACAAGAAAAATAACATAAAGTATACTTATGATTTAGCCAAAGATATACATTATGAATGTTCTACAGAATATTTTTCTAATGTTCTTTTTAAATGCATATGCTATTAATCTATTTATAGGAACCATATTTTAAATGCTATTTTAACCAACTATAACAGTTTTTGACCATTTGGATGGTTACATATTTCCTTACCATGAATATGGAAGAAAGGAATAATTAGATTTAAATGAATTATATATAAATAGCAAACACATATGAAACTTTGAATACTCATTTTGAACAAATTTTCCTTTTCACCAAATTATTTTGTTTTCTCTTCTACTTCTAGTTCCTTTCCCTAGTTTAGTCTGGTTTGTATTTTTTTCCATTTACGCTCATTCTTTCAGTTCAGTTCAGTTCAGTCCCTCAGTGCTGTCCGACTCTTTGCAACCCCATGGACTGCAGCAGGCCAGGCTTCCCTGTTCATCACCAACTCCCAGAGCTTACTCAAACTCGTATCCATTGAGTCAGTTATGCCATCCAACCATCTCATCCTCTCTCGTCTCCTTCTCCCCCCACTTTCAATCATTCCCAACATTAGGGTCTTTTCCAGTGTCAATTCTTTGCATCAGGTATCCAAAATATTGGAATTTCAGCTTCAGCATCAGTCCTTCCAATGAATATTCAGGACTGATTTCCTTTAGGATGGACTGGTTGGATCTCCTTGCAGTTCAAGGGGCTCTCAAGAGCCTTCTTCAACACCACAGTTCAAAAACATCAGTTCTTTGGTGCTCAGTTTTCTTTATAGTCCAACTCTCACATCCATACATGACCACTGGAAAAACCAAAGCTTTGACTAGCCAGACCTTTGTTGGAAAAGTAATGTCTCTGCTTTTTAATATGTTATCTAGGTTGGTCATAATTTTTCTTCCAAGGAGCAAGCATCTTTTAATTTTATGGCTGCAATCACCATCTGCAGTGATTTTGGAGCCCCCCAAAATAAAGTCTGCCACTGTTTCCACTGCTTCCCCATCTATTTGCCATGAAGTGATGGGACCAGATGCCATGATCTTAGTTTTCTGAATGTTGAGCTCATTCTTATACATGCATAATCTTTTTCTAAACAAACAGACACAGGTAATACCTCAGGAAATTGCTTTTTTTTCACTTAATATCTTTTGAACAATATTTCAGATCAATAAATATGGACTGAAGCAATTTTTTGAATAGTGGATTGTAAGCTTTGATTTTATTCTATAAACAATGAAGAACTTTATGTTTATTTATCAAGCCAGTATACAGGTAGGGGCTTCCTAGGTGGCTCAGTGGTAAAGAACCTGCCTGGCCTTTTGTGTCCCCAACACCAGCAGCTAACAGCTCCCCAGATGGGAGGGGGAGTGGTGGCAGAAGGACCTCAGGATGCTATTACCATAAGCCCTTCCTGGTGGCTCGGTGGCAAAGAACCTGCCTGCCAATGCAGGGGATCAGGTTTGATCCCTGGTTTGGGAAGATCCCCTGGATAAGGAAATGGCAACCCACTCCAGTACTCTGGCCTGGGAAATCTCCTTTCAAGGGAACCTGGCAGCCTAGAGTCCATGGAGTTGCAAAAAAGTCAGACACAACTCAGTGGCTAAACAACAACAATATCAGATAGATGAATAGACTCACTGATTGTGTATGGTAAGTGGTCTCATAGGAATAACACTTTACTTGTAGACAGAGACATTGCAAATTAACTCATTGCGGTTGACAATTTTCAAAGTCAAAGTGTGCGGTGCACCAGCTTATTTATCAGTGTTGCTTTCTACTTTGCGAACACCCAAGACATAAAAATGACAAACACTTTTACAAACTAATTTTTCTATAAGTTAAGATTTGAAAAGTATATTAATAACAAATAGATTTTAAAAAGATATTTCATTCTTTTTGGAATGAGACAATGAATAAAATTAAACATAGTATTTAAATAATTCTAAACTCAAAATATTTTTAGCATGAATCTTGTGTGTGTGTGTGTGTGTGAATTTTTGTGGGTAAAAAGGCAACACTGCTATAGTGATTAACCGTTGTTTTTTTTTTT
>SJYC01015199.1:0-20782 GCA_006408675.1 Madoqua kirkii
CAAGTATCTCTGAGATAAATCTCAAAGCTGATCTTACACATTTAAAGACCACTTACTCACACAGCACTTTTCTGACATACTTTTTCAGTGTTCTGGAAAGTCAACAGCTTCTTCATCCCACTCCCCACTCCTCAGATCCCTTTCCTTTATTTTTAGCCCCTCATTATAAAAGCATTACATATTCATTAAAAAATAAAATGCAGACAAGAAAAATAACATAAAGTATACTTATGATTTAGCCAAAGATATACATTATGAATGTTCTACAGAATATTTTTCTAATGTTCTTTTTAAATGCATATGCTATTAATCTATTTATAGGAACCATATTTTAAATGCTATTTTAACCAACTATAACAGTTTTTGACCATTTGGATGGTTACATATTTCCTTACCATGAATATGGAAGAAAGGAATAATTAGATTTAAATGAATTATATATAAATAGCAAACACATATGAAACTTTGAATACTCATTTTGAACAAATTTTCCTTTTCACCAAATTATTTTGTTTTCTCTTCTACTTCTAGTTCCTTTCCCTAGTTTAGTCTGGTTTGTATTTTTTTCCATTTACGCTCATTCTTTCAGTTCAGTTCAGTTCAGTCCCTCAGTGCTGTCCGACTCTTTGCAACCCCATGGACTGCAGCAGGCCAGGCTTCCCTGTTCATCACCAACTCCCAGAGCTTACTCAGACTCGTATCCATTGAGTCAGTTATGCCATCCAACCATCTCATCCTCTCTCGTCTCCTTCTCCCCCCACTTTCAATCATTCCCAACATTAGGGTCTTTTCCAGTGTCAATTCTTTGCATCAGGTATCCAAAATATTGGAATTTCAGCTTCAGCATCAGTCCTTCCAATGAATATTCAGGACTGATTTCCTTTAGGATGGACTGGTTGGATCTCCTTGCAGTTCAAGGGGCTCTCAAGAGCCTTCTTCAACACCACAGTTCAAAAACATCAGTTCTTTGGTGCTCAGTTTTCTTTATAGTCCAACTCTCACATCCATACATGACCACTGGAAAAACCAAAGCTTTGACTAGCCAGACCTTTGTTGGAAAAGTAATGTCTCTGCTTTTTAATATGTTATCTAGGTTGGTCATAATTTTTCTTCCAAGGAGCAAGCATCTTTTAATTTTATGGCTGCAATCACCATCTGCAGTGATTTTGGAGCCCCCCAAAATAAAGTCTGCCACTGTTTCCACTGCTTCCCCATCTATTTGCCATGAAGTGATGGGACCAGATGCCATGATCTTAGTTTTCTGAATGTTGAGCTCATTCTTATACATGCATAATCTTTTTCTAAACAAACAGACACAGGTACTACCTCAGGAAATTGCTTTTTTTTCACTTAATATCTTTTGAACAATATTTCAGATCAATAAATATGGACTGAAGCAATTTTTTGAATAGTGGATTGTAAGCTTTGATTTTATTCTATAAACAATGAAGAACTTTATGTTTATTTATCAAGCCAGTATACAGGTAGGGGCTTCCTAGGTGGCTCAGTGGTAAAGAACCTGCCTGGCCTTTTGTGTCCCCAACACCAGCAGCTAACAGCTCCCCAGATGGGAGGGGGAGTGGTGGCAGAAGGACCTCAGGATGCTATTACCATAAGCCCTTCCTGGTGGCTCGGTGGCAAAGAACCTGCCTGCCAATGCAGGGGATCAGGTTTGATCCCTGGTTTGGGAAGATCCCCTGGATAAGGAAATGGCAACCCACTCCAGTACTCTGGCCTGGGAAATCTCCTTTCAAGGGAACCTGGCAGCCTAGAGTCCATGGAGTTGCAAAAAAGTCAGACACAACTCAGTGGCTAAACAACAACAATATCAGATAGATGAATAGACTCACTGATTGTGTATGGTAAGTGGTCTCATAGGAATAACACTTTACTTGTAGACAGAGACATTGCAAATTAACTTATTGCGGTTGACAATTTTCAAAGTCAAAGTGTGCGGTGCACCAGCTTATTTATCAGTGTTGCTTTCTACTTTGCGAACACCCAAGACATAAAAATGACAAACACTTTTACAAACTAATTTTTCTATAAGTTAAGATTTGAAAAGTATATTAATAACAAATAGATTTTAAAAAGATATTTCATTCTTTTTGGAATGAGACAATGAATAAAATTAAACATAGTATTTAAATAATTCTAAACTCAAAATATTTTTAGCATGAATCTTGTGTGTGTGTGTGTGTGTGAATTTTTGTGGGTAAAAAGGCAACACTGCTATAGTGATTAACCGTTGTTTTTTTTTTTTAAATAAATCAAAAAGTGAAAACTAAAAAGATATTTTGTCCTGTTAGAAAGACTTTTTCTTCCTTGAGTCTTTATCCAAAAAAGCTAAAAATAAAAACCCCTATAATCTATTCAGGCAATGGCAGAATGTCTTGTAAATTAGCAAGTGGTATAGGAAAAAAGAGCATCAGCAACTTTTGAGCAACATGGGCTTTTTAAATGAGTTACAACCACCAATTTGCTTAGATCAATGATTCTTATCCTGGGTGACTTTGCCTCCTCCAAAATCATTTGACAATGCCTGGAGACATCTAAAAGTACTCTGAATGTATTATTTCTCCATTTTATAGACTGTGAAACTGAGACTTAATGACCCATAGTAGTAACAGATACAGCAGACAGTGTATGCGCGTGGTTGCATAAACTCCAGGAGGGAGTACAGATAAATCCAGTCACAGCAATGTTATAGGCTGAATCAATTTGGCCAAATTGAAGGTGGAGGTCCCAAAGGTTTAATTTAACTTTGGCATCATATTCGTCTTCTTGTATCTTCATAAATTATCCTTAAATAAAAATAAATTCAATTATTAATAAATCTTATATGTCTAATGAAGAAAAAATAAACAACACTGACATCACGCAGTGTTAATATATTTCTCCATGAAATATACAACACAAATTATGAAAGTACCATAGAAGGTTCTAGAAGTCATTTCTTCATAATTAATTATATCTATGGCAATTCAATATGTCTCTAACAGATTCACTTCTCTCTCTTGGCACGTTGCATTGACTTCCCCATTTTATGACTGCTAAAATCAAAATTTAACAATCTCAACTTTTTGCTGTAAAACAAGAAGAAATAGATTAGCTTCATCAAAATATGATAGCAATAATAAAAACATTTTGTTTTATTTGTAGGTAGTATAGTCATGAGAAAGATATTAAATTTTATCTGCAAACAGGCATTTGCGAGTGTCTATATTGACCCTGCTAGGCATTCATGCCCATGTTGTTGATGCTGAGTTACCTGGGTGACCTCTAGATATGGAGTTAAGGACTGGCCTGCACTGGTTGCGGAACAAGTAAAAAACTTTTTCCTTACCTACAGTTTCTGTGCCTGCCAGTTAAACTGTCTCCAACTTTTAGACTTGGGTTGGTCTGAGTATGGGGTATAGTAACTACAGTTTCTAATGAGCAAGTTGACTCCATAGAAAGGAATAGGCACTATTGGCTAGTCTTTTGGCATCAGCATAAAGTGAAAAGAAAAAAAATGGGGATTGGCTTCTGCCTGAAGTTGGCAGAAACAGAAATGAGAAACACGTTAGAAAGAGGCAGATGTTTTTAGAAACTGTACTAAATTTAAGGTTTTTCTTCATGTAGCTTTTTGACTTGTTTCACCAAGTTAGGTTTTAAGTAAGGCCACTGCCTCTTTACTTCCCCTATTAACCTCTTGAGCTCTGGTAAGGGAGATTTGGAGATTTTTCTCATAAGAGCCTGAGTTACTTGATGCTTTGCTAAATAATGATTTTAATTTGGTGGGGGTGGGGGGGGGAGGCAGGAGTAGAAAATATTAAAATTAAAATAGTTCCCCAAACCAGGTAAGTCAAAGATTATTGTCATCTTCCTCTAGGTGTTTGTAGAAACACACTGAGGGGGAGAATTTTTTTTTTAAGCAATTCTGTTGGTTCTCTGTATCACTTCCCTTCATGAAGTTTGGGGGGATCTCTGTCCATTTAAAGCATTTTTCTGAAACTTTCTCCTCTGCCAAGTCCAATGGATTAAGCTTGTAGGTATTTCATCAATAAACTAAAACCTCTGTCCTCTCAGTTTTGACAAAGGTTCTGTACGATGAGCACCATCTGGGAAATCCGTAAAAAAGAAAACAGAACGTTCCTTCCGGCTGCTGTAGGAACAGCTCAGAGCTCCTGTCATAGGTGGAAAGTGAAGACATGGCCCCAGCGGTGCCTGTGCCCCTGTCCTTGGTACACAGATGTGATTAAGGATCTTGAAATGGGGAGGTTTTTGTTTCCATTGGGTGGATCTGATGTAATCAGAAGGGAGATATGAGTGGAGAGATGTGACAGTGGGGGCAGAGGTTGGAGTAAGGTTCAAAGGTGGTCACAAACCAAGCCCAATAGAGCCTATAAAAGCTGGAAAAGGCAAGGACGTGAATTCTCTCCTGGGACCTTCAGAAGGAAAGCAAGTCGGCTGGCACCTTGACTGTGTCCTTCTGAGACCAACGTCAGACTTCTGACCTCTAGAACTATGAAACAGTCCATTTGTGTTGTTTTAAGCCAATACGTGTATGGTAATGGAAAGCTAATTCAGCTGCAGATGCCCTTACCTATTCTTCTGCCACTAAAAGCAAGCTACAAAGGCTTGGAACTTGGGACTTCTAGAGCCCTTAAGGATTTACAGTTTCAGGCATAGGTTTCAAAGCAGTGTGTGTGTATGTTAGTCGATCAGTCATGTCTGACTCTGTCGCCCCATGGACTGTGGCCTGCCAGGCTCCTTTGTCCATAGAATTCTCCAGGCAAGAATAGTCGAGTGGGCTGGCATTATCTTAATTAAAAAAAAAAAAGTGTGTGAAAATACTTCACTAATTTCTATTTCTTCAGTCCTGTAATCTCCATTTTTTAGTAATTAGAAGGAGACATTGATGCTGGGGAAGACTGAAGGCAGGAAGAGAAGGAGGAAGATGAAATGGTTGGATGGCATCACCGACTCAGTGGACATGATTTTGAGCAAACTCTGGGAGATTGTGAAGGACAGGGAAGCCTGGGGTGCTGCAGTCCATGGGGTCTCAAAGAATCAGACATGACTTAGCAACTGAACAGCAGTAATCCTTCATAACAGAAGCACAGTATCTCTCCACTGATTACCATCCAAATCCACCTGTCCAAGAATCCCAGAGACTAGACAGCGAAAGAGGAGAGGCAGTCATTTGTGCTACTGAAGGTAGAGACGAAAAAGAACGGAGAGGAGTATCCATTCCTTCTGCTTTTGTGGTTTGCTGCCTGCCACATGGTGTCCAGCTGAAGACTCAACTAGCACAGATGAACTGATGTTCTTGGTCACTATCCCCACACATGTCAAACTGGTATGCCACACTTGCATGCCAAGGTGGCTGCATGTACGTTCATTAATTATTCTTCAAACATAACCTCCAGTAAACTATAGCCCAAGCAATTTTCAGCCTCAGTCACACACTGAGCTACAACTTGCTCTTCCCCACAAGCATCCTATGTCTGAGCTTACTGTAGTCAATGGTTCCTGTTTTCTTTCTGATGCGTTCTCCCTTTGGGGTCAAAGTCACCTCAGCCCTTACTTAAAGACTTCTCTAAATTCAAATCCAAGGACACACAGGCCATGGGATCTGAGTTCCTTTTTCCCCAGAGAAACTTTCACTTCTGGTGCTGGTAGACCAACTTCCTTCCGCAGGGACTGTGTAGTGGATTTTGTTGGGGGGACTATTAGGGCAATTGGGCAATGGATGCCCATCTTATCTATATTTCGTATGAGAGACCACTCAAGTCATTCTTTCCAGGAGCAAAAAGATGTCTTCCGTGGTCCTCTGACTTCCTTTATATCAGGAAAGCATCATATTACTTAAAGTTTTGATCTCTGCTTTCCATAGTACTGCATTGAATCTCTGCGGTAACAGGAAATCTTAAATTTACATTATGTTGAAATCTGACTCACAGAAATTTTCCATTAATTCCCATTTTGCCTTTTAAAGCTCTCTGGATGATAAAAGGAATATGTAATGAATTCTCATACACTCATGGTCTAAGTCTTTACTTCTCTTATCAAACACAGTGGTCATATTTCTCTAATCTAGCGAGTACGCGATTAAATTCATCATTAGCATGGAGTCTCCTCTGGGCCTATGTCATTGTGTTAATTTAGTCCTGCTGCTGCTGCTGCTGCTGCTCAGTTGCTGCAGTCGTGTCCGACTCTGTGCGACCCCATAGACGGCAGTCCATCAGGCTCCCCCGTCCCTGGGATTCTCCAGGCAAGAACACTGGAGTGGGTTGCTATTTCCTTCTCCAATGCATGAAAGTGAAAACTGAAAGTGAAGTCGCTCAGTCCTGTCCAACTCTTAGTGACCCCATGGACTGCAGCCCACCAGGCTCCTCCGTCCATGGGATTTTCCAGGCAAGAGTACTGGAGTGGGGTGCCATTACCTTCTCCATAATTTAGTCCAGAGAGGGTTAAAAAGGAGAATTTCCTCCCTCCTCCTGAACTTCATACTGCTGTTAATTCAGCCCAGGGATGAGTTCATTCTTTCAGCAGCAGCTTCTCATTGTTAATTCCTTGAGCTGACAGTCAAGTGAAATTCTCTTTAAGGTACATGTGTTGTATGCAGCCTGAGTCTGAGAGCTCACTTTTTGGTTATTTCTTAATAACAATATATATATATTTAATATAAAATATATAAATATATTTTTCTTGTTTTCAGTATAGATTCCAATTCTTTCAACAACATATTACATGTATTTCTGATTTATTTTCTGATTTGCCTGTAATGCTCTCCCTATTTGTCATTCAAATTTTTGAAAGGTGAAGAGGTCAAAGATATGTCAGACCTTTTCTCAGCTTGCCATCCTTCTCTTAGTTAGCTTTACTTTTATGGTGTGCATAGATAACTGGTGTTGACAAACAATATTGGTTTAAGAATCAGAAAATTTTAGATTCAAAGACATATTTTTGCTGTTATTAGTGTATGACCTTGGACAAACTGCCACTTCAATTTTACTTGTATCATAGGGCTTTTTATTGCCCAGGTTAGATTTTTATATTGGTGTGTGTGTGCATATATATGTATGTGTATCTACATGTATATATGTAAATTTAGTCCAGAGAGGGTTAAAAAGGAGAATTTCCTCCCTCCTCCTGAACTTCATACTGCTGTTAATTCAGCCCAGGGATGAGTTCATTCTTTCAGCAGCAGCTTCTCATTGTTAATTCCTTGAGCTGACAGTCAAGTGAAATTCTCTTTAAGGTACATGTGTTGTGTGCAGCCTGAGTCTGAGAGCTCACTTTTTGGTTATTTCTTAATAACAATATATATATATTTAATATAAAATATATAAATATATTTTTCTTGTTTTCAGTATAGATTCCAATTCTTTCAACAACATATTACATGTATTTCTGATTTATTTTCTGATTTGCCTGTAATGCTCTCCCTATTTGTCATTCAAATTTTTGAAAGGTGAAGAGGTCAAAGATATGTCAGACCTTTTCTCAGCTTGCCATCCTTCTCTTAGTTAGCTTTACTTTTATGGTGTGCATAGATAACTGGTGTTGACAAACAATATTGGTTTAAGAATCAGAAAATTTTAGATTCAAAGACATATTTTTGCTGTTATTAGTGTATGACCTTGGACAAACTGCCACTCCAATTTTACTTGTATCATAGGGCTTTTTATTGCCCAGGTTAGATTTTTATATTGGTGTGTGTGTGCATATATATGTATGTGTATCTACATGTATATATGTATGCTGCACTTATATTATGACCGATGTGTGTAAATGTATGTATATGTGTGACATTTTTATGTGCATATGTATATGCGTGTATGCCCATCGTGCCATTTGTATATTTGTGCACATGCAAGTGTGTTTATGTGTATGTGTATATGCCTGTGTGTATTGTGCATATGTGTACATGCATGTTTTTGTGTATACATATATGTGTGCTTATGCATATATGTATGAATGACTGTGCATGTTATGTGTGAATAAATGTACGTGTACAGTGCTGTATGTACATGTGTGTATTTTGGAACATATTAGGTTGTCAGTACACGCCAACATTGTTATACTTTACAAAGGAAACCAATTATGACTACAAACATTGCACATAATACTGTCAGAGCAGTGCCTCACACAGTACCTGGCATCATGAATAATTCCATCAAGCATCTCTAGGAGATGCAGTTCAAAAAGGAAAGAATATAATCCCAGCAGGCACTGAACTTCATGAGCCTGTGCTGGTCCCTAATGATTACCTCTTTGCTTTTTAACTATTTACCCATAGTTTATATTATAACATTTTGCTAGGGATCTGTCTAATCTCTTTGGGTATAGTTTAAAGATTGTAACTTCTTTCACCTTTTTGAAAATGGAAACATTTATTTGCCCTTTTCCCACCTGCCACAAGACTTCTGTTCCCATTCTTCAAAGATGACTGTTTACAGTTCACTGATGTCATCTGAGCCTTCTTTTAGTCTTACGGAGTGGAACTAAAGTCCTTTGAAAGATGTAGTTTTCAACCTCTTTCCTTGCTTGGATTTTAATTTCCTCCTTCCAGTATTTGCTTTCTCCTTTTTAATCTGACAGTTAACCTTCTCAACCAATGTATTAGTCAGGCCTCTTTTGACTAAAAGAAACCCAGTCTAAACTCTTATGATAAAAAGGAAGACCTTAGTTCACGTAGCTGGGAAAATCAGGGGTAAGGCTTGCTTCAATCATGGCTGACTTCAGAGATTCAGAAGATGTCATCAGAAGCCTAGATTTTTCGCCCTATTTGAGTTCTGATTCCTTTTGTGGATGGGCTTTCCACACGGTTGGGAAGATAGCTCGTGGGCTTTGTTCAAATCCAAAAGGAAGAGAAACATGTTGTCAGTGTCTGTGTACCTGACCTCCTGCGGAGCATCTGACTGGCCCTGTTTGATCATGGGTTTGTGGCCCTGGCCAGGGCAGGCTGGGCCTGTGGCTGACGGGCACACTGCAACCTCATGAGAACGGGACAGAGAGATGTAGGTCGCCTACAGCAAAGACCCGAAATGTTCTGTTTTTGACTCTTTTTGGTAAACTTCATGGTGTTTTCCATATCTGTTTCGTGTTCCCGTCATATCTTTAGGAACCTATTTTTATCTTTGGCAATTTTCACAAGCTTTCTTTCATTCCCTTGGTACTAGTTTTCATTTGTTTGTGGTTACACGTTGGTCCTTCCATTCTGTAACAGCTGGTTGAGCTGTTTCCTTAGCTACCTCTCCCCCACCTTCATGTTTAGATTCTTGGAACTGGGTGTTTAAAAAAGCATAGAGTCCTTTCTGTGTGCCCAGTCTCTGGACCTACGATCGCACTTTTTTTTTTTTTTAAACCTTCGGAAATCTGTTTTCTTTCAGTTTAGGCCAAACATCTAGCTTCACTCAGGGTTTGCAGTGTTCGCTATCACAGACCAGGAGGTGCTCATACTGGTTTGCTCCTTCTCAAGGCCGCTATCATTTTTCCTCTGCCATCCAGGACTTTCTCTGGTTGTCAGGACTGGATCCTATGTGGAAATTCCCTTCATTACCTTTCCCGCCTGCTAAAAGATGAAGTTGTCAGTGACATGTTGTCCACTGCTACCCTTTCAGCTGACGGGCTTTCTGGAGATGTCAAGATAAGCACAATTCTGCGTCGCTTCTGTTCCCGCCTCTGTATCTGTGCCAGGCGTGTGATCCGTGTTAGAAAGGGATCATGCATTCTTTCACTCTGCCTGGAATGGCTAATTTACCAGCCATCAGCCCTGTCTCATCCTCTCCAACAGTTATATTGTTTTGATGGTTTTTCCATTAATCTCTACCCAGATGTTGTTTATCATTCTGCCATCCCTGATTTTGGAATTTTCACAAAGGTATATATCTCCCTGACACAGAAATGTGCTGCTTTCCATAAGCATTGCCACTTGTGAGTCTTATTTTGCCAAGATGCAGTAATATCTGTGGGGTAGATGTACTGGTTTTCTTGCATGAACATCACATTATATGTTTGGTGACTGGTATTCAGGCAATTAGGACCTGAGTGCTACATCCTATGGACTCTTTAATTATTTTCTTGTGTGAATTACTAGGTACATTAGACACTGGTTTCATGCTTAGAGTCTCACCCCGAGTTCTCTCTCCTTTTTTTTCAATTTTAAATCCTCAATAACAGACTGAAAAATTCACCAGTGAACATTTTCTTCTCATTAGAAAAGCTGATCAGTTCCTATTACAACAAATGCAAAGGAACGATTCCTATTTTTTTCCTTGTTCTCTTGGGAATGTGTGGTATCAAATAAAATCTGTGCTTAGTCACTAACTCATGTCCAACTCTTTGCAACCTCGTGGACGATAGTCTGCCAGGCTCTTCTTTCTGTGGAATTTTCTAGGCAAGAATACTGGAGTGGGTTGCCATTTCCTCCTATAAGAGATCTTCCTGACCCAGGGATGAAAGCTGCAGCTCCTGTGTCTCCTGCTTTGACTGGCAGGCAGATCCTTTTAACACTGAGCCACCTGGGAAGCCCCATCAAATAAAATAATCGAGACCATAGATTTGTTTTGCAAAATGCCTTCTTTGATAATGACTCCTAATGAAGGGGATTCTCTGATAGCTCAGTTGGTAAAGAATCTGCCTGCAATGCAGGAGACCCTGGTTTGTTTCCTGGGTGGGACAGATCTGCTGGAGAAGGGATAGGCTACCCACTCCAATATTCTTGGGCTTCCCTTGTGGCTCAGCTGGTAAAGAATTCACCCCTAATGAGGGAGACTTGGGTTCAATCCCTGGGTTGGGAAGATCCCCTGGAGAAGGGAAAGACTGCCTACTCCAGTATTCTGGCCTAGGGTCGCAAAGAGTCTGACATGGCTGAGCGACTTTCACTTTCTCATAATGAAGACCCATGGTATGCTTGAGTTATGGCTGGTGTTTGATTTGACTTGAAGTACTATGACACAACCAGATCTATTCACAGCTACAGAATGTGCTCCATGTCAAGCTTTTAAGGACTCTCCCATCCCCAGGGCTAAAGCAGGATAGCTGGAGAAGAGGAAACTGGCTAATCAGTAAAAAGGCATATCTCTTTGAAGCATGTCCAGTTTCTCCTAGGGCTGAGCACTCGCAGACAGAGAGCTGCAGAGACCTGGGAAAGAATGCCTCTATTTCTGCCTTTTCTTGCCTCTTTGTCTCAGTTTTCCTGCCTGTTCCCTGCCCCGACATTTCCCTTGCTCTAACCCCATCTTTGCTCTTTTTTGTGAATCTTGGCTTTCCGCTGGTCTATGCCTATCTTTGGCCCTGCCCTAGCCTCTTCTGTCTCAATATTGACCCTTTCTTCCAGACAAGGGGCTGGGGTCCCAGGGCATTCTGAATTTCATATAAGAGTTTTAGAGCAGCAAGCTTGAGAATAGACAGTGTTAAGTGTATCCTAGTTTCCATTGCACTTGTTGAGGTAAAGGTGGAGAAAAGGAATATCTGGCACCAAACATTCGGAAAATAACTAAAGGGACTTCAGGATGCTTTGGGGTGGCTCAGTGGTAAAGAATCTGCCGGCCAATGTAGGAGACACGAGCTCAATCCAGGGTCAAGAAGATTCCCTGGAGAAGGAAATGGAAACCCATTCCAGTATTCTTGCCTGAGAAATCCCATGGACAGAGGAGCCTGGAAGGCTACGGTCCATAGGGCCACAAGAGAGTCAGACATGACTAAAGAGACCAAACAACATGCAGCTGCTTTAGTTCAGTGCACTTCCTGAAGTGTAGATAAAATCTCTTTCAAAGATCTGACAGGCCACAGAGACGAGAGTCCCAAGGTAGAGGAAGTAAGATTTGCAATGAGTAGGACTCAGCTCATGATTTGACTAAACTGCCAAACCCAGGCAACTCATTCCTCACCTTTGAGCCTTTGTTTCCTGATCTATCTTCCAGTCTTCCCTGGTGGCTCAGATGGTAAAGTATCTGCCTACAATGTGAGAGACTCAGGTCCAATCCCTGGGTTGGGAAGATCCTCTGGAGAAGGAAATGGCAACCCACTCCAGTACTCTTGCCTGGCAAATCCCATGGACAGAGGAGTGTGGTAGCCTACAGTCCATGGGGTTGCAAAGAGTTGGACACGACTGAGCGACTTTACTTTCACTTTTCCTAATCTGTAAGACAAGGATGACAATGCCTATTGTGCCAGGTTGGGGAAACTCTTGGGATCAACTCCTATGAAAACAAGGGTTATAAAATCAGAATTAGATAAACGGAAAAAATCAAGCTTAAAGTGGCCCTTCATTGATCCAAAGTGCCTTGGACCTTTATGCTTGTCTTTGTCATTTTGGGCTGCCATAACAAAAATGCCATAGACTTGGTGGCTTAAAACATAAAGACTTATTTCTTATCTCTCTAGAGGCTGGAAGTCCAAGATCAGGGTGCCAGATAATTCAGTGTCTGGTGAGGGCTCATTTCTTGAGACAAAGACAGCATCTTCTTGGTGTGTCCTCATGGACAGAGGGAGCCTAGGGGACTCAGTCAGAAGGGCTAGGTAGTTCTGTGAGGTCTCTTTTATGAGGGTACTAATCCCATTAATGAGGGCTCCAACTTCACGATCTAAGTACCTCCCAAAGACTCCACGGCCGAATGTGATCATATGCGGGGCTAGGCTTTATCATAGGAATGAGGGGTGGGGAACAAGAACATTTAGTCTGTAGTGGTACCTCTGCCTCTGTGTGTCACTGGATATAGGCCATTTTTCAAAAGATATCACTAATCTGACCTGAAGGGGGCAAAATGTCATTGCTCTAAGTGGGATCTGGGCCACATATCTCTATTTCTCACATATTTTAACAGTGTTCTGTGAGTGAAATTATTTTGTTAACTGTAAAACTTCCTACAAATCAATACCATGATCATCAAACACCTATTAAAGGCACGCTTTGTGATAGGCACTCGATAGGAATAAAGTACTCTATTTTTTTAATGTATATTTTTCCTTCCTTTAAAACTGAAAGTTCAGACCCATTGCAGCAGTTCTTGCTCAGCCATCAAAGAATTAGGTACAGTTCATACATAAATATTTATTAGATGCTAACTATGTGGGGGACGTTTAGAAAATAAATCTTTTCTGCTATAAAGGTATCTCTTGGCATTTAACACTATACATGGCAGAATATTTATGCAAATCATTAAGCAGGATAATTGCTAATTCATAACTTTTAATATACTATGATGTCATTATAATAACAAATTTACATATTTTAGTACTTCTTGAAAAATAAAATTAAAAATACTTTTAGGCAGAAACACTCTCCTTTAAGAATACATAAAGAGTAGCACAATAACCAAACTTTGGGAAAAAATAAAGGGAAACGCCATTTGATATGTTTTATTATCAGCCGGAGAGCCAAAAATAAGTAATACGTAATGGAATTTCATCGTATGGCAGTGGAATTTCCCCCAGAGCTTTATTAAAAGATTTAACATAGTTTGAACTCCTCAGTGAGGTCAAGGAACCTGTCCAAGGGCTGAGCCAGCATTTTAAGTAAATAGGTTAATTTCTGAGCTCAACAAAGAAAAATGCTACTTCTAGTGCATTTCTAATATAAAATAATCTTCTCACACTATTATTTATAAACTATTCAGTGGAACCTAACTGAATGTTTTGATTGGTTACAATTACATTTATATTTCCTCAACAATCTGAGAGCTGTTTACTTCATGACTGATCAAAGTGGGAAGATTAGTAGTCCATGAATTAATAAGAATTGCATTAGATGTTGATGCAAAGTTTAGTATACACCATAATAGTGTAATTCTGCATTTGCATTGTGTTTTACAAAGTATAAAACATGTACTCTCTGCTTTTTTAAAATGTTAGGCATATCTATGTGTGCAAAGGAAAGCAAAGAGTGAGAATTTTTCGAAAATCTATCTTCACTTTTAGTTTCCCTTCACCTTCTCTTTGAATATTGTGCAGGAATAACACAAAATTATGTGATCTTACCACTCAAAGCATGAGCCTTGGACTACCAGAATTGGTACCCCTAGACACAGGAGACACGAGTTCAATTCCTGCGTCAGGAAGATCCCTTGGAGGAGGGCATGGCAACCCGCTCCAGTATTCTTGCCTGGAAAATCCCATGGACTGAGGAGCCTGGTGGGCTACAGTTCTTGGGGTTGCAAAGAGCTGGACACGACTGAAGCGACCGAGCACCCACACACACAGTTGCTTGTTAGAATTGCCAAATCTTAAGCCCCACACATACCTGCTGAATTAGAACCTGCATTTTAACAAGGCCTTCAGGTGACTCTGTGCCTGTTAAAGTTTCAGAAGCGTTACTTCACAAATCTTTTCTCTAAGAAAATAAAATTAAAATCCGATTAAAAAATTATCCAAATAACTACTTCATCCCTTTTGTTGTAAGAATAAGTATGAATATAAGTATTCTAAAGCATAAAACTCAATACAGAAATATGAATTGTTGAATTTAATTTCTGTTTTAGACTCTGGATACACAAGGTATAGGGTAGAGTTCAGTTCAGTTCAGTTCAGTCGCTCAGTCGTGTCCGACTCTTTGCGACCCCATGAGTCACAGCATGCCAGGCCTCCCTGTCCATCACCAACTCCCGGAGTCCACCCAAACCCATGTCCATTGAGTCAATGATGCCATCCAACCATCTCATCCTCTGTCGTCCCCTTCTCCTCCTGGCCTCAATCTTTTCCAGCATCAGGGTCTTTTCCAATGAGTCAGCTCTTTGCATGAGGTGGCCAAAGTATTGGAGTTTCAGCCTCAACATCAGTCCCTCCAATGAATACCCAGGACTTGATCTCTTTTAGGATGGACTGGTTTGATCTTCTTGCAGTCCAAGGGACTCTCAAGAGTCTTCTCCAACACTACAGTTCAAAAGCATCAATTCTTCTGCACTCAGCTTTCTTTATAGTCCAACTCTCACATCCATATATTAAGATTCTCTTTGAATAAAACAGTTTTCTCAATTTGTCTAATTACAAAATGATTAATAAGCCTAATTTTATTTTTGCGTATCTTTGACTTTTTTGTTTCCCAAAAGAATGACTTTCTAAAATGTGAAATAGTGAATTCAGGAAGCAAGCAGAGAAAAAAATTTGCATCAAATAACATTATTTGACCACTGCTTATATTAAACAATCATCTTATGGACTATTTTTTAAGTCTTCTCCAACACTACAGTTCAAAAGCATCAATTCTTCTGCACTCAGCTTTCTTTATAGTCCAACTCTCACATCCATATATTAAGATTCTCTTTGAATAAAACAGTTTTCTCAATTTGTCTAATTACAAAATGATTAATAAGCCTAATTTTATTTTTGCATATCTTTGACTTTTTTGTTTCCCAAAAGAATGACTTTCTAAAATGTGAAATAGTGAATTCAGGAAGGAAGCAGAGAAAAAAATTTGCATCAAATAACATTATTTGACCACTGCTTATATTAAACAATCATCTTATGGACTATTTTTTGAACTTCTTTGCGTTAGTGAAACAATGCTTTTCCCCACTTCCTTGATTTCTAGCAGGCAGGATGAGAGGACTTGCAATCCTGCTCAGTTTCTGACTCTCATAGCATTGACTTTACTCTGCAGGGAGATAAAATAGGGCCGCAAATGCAATGGGTGTTAAGGTTAAAGCCCTTCTTATGTCATTTAGAGATTGTTTTTAGATTAAGGATCATTTGACCTCCAGTTACGGTGGTTGCTTTATTATTGATCATGGTGCCTCCAATAAGAGGTTGTCCGATGCTTCCAGCACATTACCTACCTATGTCATTCTAAAGCTTCTGGCTTCAGAAGGTCTCTCAGCAGGGTTAGAAAGAGGTAAAGAGCTTAAATAAGCAAGCTATATTTATCAGCAATAAACAGCAGTCCCCGGAAATGTTCTACCCAGCAAATGAATCTATAAAAGCAATGGCTCTAACTGCATGATAACAGAACTGATCTTATATTTAGTAAAAATGTTTATTAGTATTGTGAGTGGGTAATATTCTTCTGCTCTTAAGAAAAGAAACTTCTATTACAGTGTCATTGCAGTCTATATAAATAGGTCAGAAAAGATGATGATATTTCTACACTAAAACAATTTAACAAGACTAAAACTCCTCAGGATATGTATATCCTGAAGCAGGAGAACCACAGCAAAGAGGGCAATATGTAGAATAGCTTGAACAAAATTATATAGATGCAGCTCTATATGATTTTAGACTAAGATAAGAAAAGTTTGGTAAGAATGTGAGGTCTTATTCGAGTGGTTCAAGTTACAGGTAATTTCAGCCTCAAACCCTTAAACTCTGCAATTGATCAAGGACATCAGGATTGGTGGCCTTGATAAGAAGGCAATAGATAGCAAAGGCCTTGAAGAATCAATATTTCTTGCAGCTGCAGTTGTTTTAATAGGCAGGACAATGTTCAGATTACACATTCACTGTTAACCCTAAAATTCAGGTTGCTAAAATAATGGAGTTTCATTTTCCTTGCGTCTTCTCCATACCCCATTGCCACTCAATTACCTAACCCAGTGGCTTATACATCAGAGGTGATGATTACACATTTGTTAATGGGGATGAACTTTTAAGAATACTGTACTAAATAATGACCATAACATGGCTTTGGATGAATGCATGAATGAGTTAATTGCTCAGTTGTGTTAAACTCTTTGTGACCCCATGGGCTATAGCCCACCAGGCTCCTTTGTCCATGGGGTTTTCCAGGCAAGAATACTGGAGTGGGTTGCCATTCCCTTCTCCAAGGGATGTTCTTGATCCTTGGAGGGGAATTAAACCCAGGTTTCCTACATTTTTTCTTTACCACGTGAGCCACCAGGGAAGCCACCTGGCTTTGGATAGGAGTATATTTCGGGTATATTAAAAGACATAATAGATCTGTTACTGAGTTCTGTAATAAATAAAGCAGTACCAAAGCTTTGATTGTGCCACTTAAGACCACGTGTACTGATCACAGTTTTTCTCTTTCTTTTCTTCTCTCTCAGACGCAATTGAGAAAAGCTTGCAGCTCTGGCTAGAAGACATAAGGCAAAGCAGATCAAAGAGACATCTAGATATTGAATTTTCTTAGCTACTGGTAAGGAACGGGAGGGACCATAATAAGAACAGTTGGCTGTCTTACAAAAATAGAAAACTATTTTGTATATTTTTGGTCACCATTTAAAGACAGTATTTTTAGATATTTTCCATATCACCAAAGGAGTTCTATCTTAACAACATTGTATGATAATGGACTTAGACAACAGAGTTCACATTATTATAATAAAGTTACACTAGATTCATCTAGGCTATAAGAGTAAAGACACAAAAACAAACTGGTCTTAGTATGTGACTCACCCTCAAGACAGCATGTGTTTTTACAGTAACAGTAATGGGTCTGCCCAGATCCATTTCTACTCTCTTTGCCCAGCAGCAGTCCCTGAGGGCATGTGCATGTTTATTGGGAATTTGTGACAGGCAGCATCTGACTTATGGGCAGTAATGGAGAGGAAAGGAACAGCTATAAAGCCTATTTCTACGTGTATGAAATGACTGGTGAGATTATTATAATTAAGGAAAATCTTAAATATAGATGTTATTTTTATTAAAATATAAAGAATGTAAATTAACATACTAGGTTAATAATCCCACCAAGCAAGATATAGTCGCCACTTCAGAATTCTGGAAAAGCAGTAAATGGCTTTTCATTAACCATATATCACTTATTGTAAAATATTAGTTAAACGTAACAACTAACCTTGGTGGCACATGAGTCTTCCATGACAGAGATTTAAAAATGTATACTCTTCAACAACAAATTGATGAGAAGGGGAGTAAAATGCTGAAAGAAGCAAGTATTGCATCAAAGAGAGATGAAATAAAGAGGATAAGACGTAAACGACAATGGAAAGGGCTTAATTAAACTTAAAATCTACCTACCTTAAAACTAGGTTGGCTTATTACTTAGGAGCTGTTAGTTTGTCTTACAAAGTGAAAGCACCCTCATAATTCATTCAGGGCCTATGAGCAGTATGAGGGAAATCAGAAGCTGCTCCGTGTCTCAGACTGGGGTGAAGATGGAAATTAATAGAGTTTACCCAGAGTCACCAGTAGTTGAGCCTAACTTTGCTCTTTCAGAACTTTAGTACAAAAGAATTTTTTTTTAATTTGAGAAAAGGTTTTCCCTGCTCTGATTGTCCAGTTGGGAACTAGAAGCATGCATATTTGTTCTATCTGGAGAACAACTATAAGGTAGAGAAAATAGGTACAACTGGACATATATTTAGATTAGGCCATTGAGAAGTGAACCTCTGATAAGACCATCACTGATATCTGAAAAAGCATTTGTGGTCCAGATGACTTGCCTACTGTCATTCAAAGATCTGTGCTCCGCTTCTTTAATAAGGCAGTGTTGCTAGGATGTGCCTGCCCAGAAGGCAGCTACACCTTAGGGGAGACTTGTGTTCAGTTCTTATTAATGGAACGTGAGCAGAAGTGATGTCTTTTTCTTCCCCGCCTACTCTTTCACTCTTTATTTGTGGAAGTAAAAGATTTCTAGGCTGCAGGAGAGGATTTGGCTATAAGATGACAGGAGTCTGGGGCCCCAAATCACTGGTTGGAAGGCATCCCTCTAGCTCCTGCATTGATCCTGCATTGAACCTACTTTCGAACAAATAAATCATTTCCATGGTGTGGAGTCACTAACATTTTCTGGGTTGTTTAATTATAGCAGCCATTATAGCAGTAGACTGTGCCTTATATATTTAATTATCTTTATTTACATTCATGAGAATTCCCTGGTGGTCCTGTGGTTAGGACACTTCACATTGCCATGGCCTGGGTTCAATCCCTGGTTGGGGAAATAAGACTGATCCTCAAGCCGTACAATATGGCCAAAACCCCAAAATATGTGCATTCAGATCATTAGTGAAAATAAGTTACTTGGGGACATAGGATTCAATAATCAATTTTCTTGGGATTTCTAGTTGAGCAAAAATGGCAAACACATGAAGCCAGTTTAGGCCCTAAAGATTCATCTGCTTTTTGGTGTAATATTTTTTTCTCTAACCTTTTGTTTAGATTTTCTCACCAAACCCAGTCTTCATCCTTAGTAACTTTTAAGAATTTCCAAAGCTCTGCTACAGACTGAGGGGCGGAGGTGTCTGACTTCTTGGCTAATTTTATCCCTTCCTTTCTTTTCAAGTTTTAAGTGAATTTGCAAACAAACCAAAGGACTTTTACCTCTTCAAACCAGCCTTATTGAAAAAGTCTTCAAAATCAAGCTTCGTTGATAGAAATTATACCAATAAGTTCCAAATGAATTACTTTTACTTGTATGAAAAGTTTCTAGACTTTCTTTTGTTCTGTTTTCCTGATTTTACCCTCCATGTTTGCTGTTCTTCATTTTCCCCACTTAGTTCATGTGTAGATTACTGTGCATTTAGTTTCCTTGTTAAACAGCTGTGGTATAGATTACACTTTCCTTGTTTGGTGGGCACTCGTGTTAGTTATGATTTTCCCCACTTGAAGAACTTTAAGTTTCAGCTGTGGGACTATCTAGATGATCGGAAATGTGCTATCTCTTGTTATTAAAATAAAATTAGAACTTTCCCTCTTTTTTAAACTGTTAAGCACACAGAGTAACTGCTCTGTTAAAGGCAACTTGAAATAGATTAAAGACAATATGAAATAATAATGGAGTAAGCAAGATCAGAATAGTGTTTTCTAAAGGGCTTTTAAAGTGAAGTCACTCAGTCGTGTCCGACTCTTTGCGACCCCGTGGATGTAGCCTACCAGGTTTCTACGTCCATGGGATTCTCCAGGCAAGAATACTGGAGTGGGTTACCATTTCCTTCTCCAGGGGATCTTCTTGACCCAGGGACCGAACCCCGGTCTCCCACATTGGACGCAGATGCTTTAACCTCTGAGCCACTAGGGAAGCCCTCAGTGTAAAAACTAAATGAGATACAAATATCATTCCTCACCTGTCCAGCAAGGTGAGAATGTCTTTGCAATGTGAATTAATCCTGTCAAATCTGAAGATCAATTATTTAATAATCAATTCCTAAGGTTTAACATTTTTAATTTTTCTAACTATATTAGATATTTAGTAAAAAAGTGGGGGGAAAATTCCTAGAATATGTATGAAAGGGGAAAAAAAGCACATATATAGCTCAGTTCAGTTCAGTTCAGTCACTCAGTTGTGTCTGACTCTTTGCGATCCAATGGACTGCAGCACACCAGGCTTCCCTGTCCATCACCAACTCCTGGAACTTGCTCAGACTCATGTCCATTGAGTTGGTGATGCCATTCAGTATGGATAAATCAGATATATTTACATTTTGTTGAACTTTGTTTCTCCATATATATCAGAGTTTACTTTTCTGTTTTTAAAATTCTGTTCAATTTAAAAATTTTAATGATACATATCATAGCATCATAAAAATACAAACAATAGAAAAGTACAAGCAATACAAAGAGAATGCCTTCCTTCACCCAGCCCTACTAACCTGTCCAGAGTAAACATTGTTTGCAGCTTACAGTGTGACCTTCCAGACCTGTCTTTTTGCATTTAGGCATATTTGTCCATGTACATACTTTCAAATATTTTAGGCACACACATGCACATATATGGACATATATTTGATATATAGAGAATGTTTTTATATATGGATATATACATCTGGGTCAAACTTTTATACTTAACATATTGGAAAGATTTTCTTATTTAATGAAAAATATTGAATGAAAGCACAATGTTTTTCATGTAGTTGCTTCATATTTCATTAAGTTGTGA
>SJYC01015200.1:0-34781 GCA_006408675.1 Madoqua kirkii
GATACCTTAGTAAAAACATTTATTTAAATATTTTAAAGTTCTATTTAACACTGCATGTACATCTATTACACATATCTGCATACTTTATCTTTAAAATAGATTCACAAATTAAAATAGGTATATCTAAGGGTATAAATTGTTTCCTAGCTCATAATATGAACATTAATTTGCCTCGATTTTAATAAACATACCCTCCAACTACATACATCTTTACAATTTCTTGTTTTTACAAAAATAGAAGTCAGGACAGAGAAGAAAATTCCACACACAAATCTGTTCTGAGACTTTATCTACTGGAAAGAAGTATGAGTCAGAAATATCATGGAACGGTAGGTTCCAAACTTTTCTGCTCTTTGCCATCCATCTAAAGATTTATTAAAAATTCTAATGAGATTGGGAGGTTGAGGTTAGCAGATACAAACTATAAATAGGATAACAAGGTCCTACTGTATAGCACAGGGAACTATATCCTGGGATAAACTATTATGGGATAAACCATAATGAAAAATAATATAAAAAGAATACACGCATATGCATAACAGAGTCACTTTGCTTCTCAGCAGAAATTAACATTATAAATTAGCTATACCTCAATAAAGAATAAATTTTTAAAAAGACCAAAAAAGTACT
Organism: Madoqua kirkii; assembly: GCA_006408675.1. Taxonomy (NCBI): domain Eukaryota; kingdom Metazoa; phylum Chordata; class Mammalia; order Artiodactyla; family Bovidae; genus Madoqua; species Madoqua kirkii. Next base: position 631 of record SJYC01015200.1, read on the forward strand.
AATGCTTGGCCTCACTCACCAGATATTTCGATTTAACTGGGACTGGTGCAGCCTGGGCATCTGGATTTTTAAAAGCTCTTCAGGCGATTCTAATGTGTGACAGTTTGGGGACCACTGTTACAGAGCGTCTAGCCATTGGAAGATGCCCAGACACAAGGGTCCTGTAGGTCAAATAAGGGTCACTGGACTGAATTCTATGCTTATTATTCAGAAGGAAAAGTATTTCTTCTAGTAGTGAAAACAATGCTGGTAGTATTCAGTACTACTAATCACCTTGACTCTCAAATAAAATAAATCCAACTAGAAAAATAGGATCAACCTAACCTAATACTGTAATGCACTCAAGCATTAGATCTTTAAAAGCATCATTCCCCAGTGACTGCTGGAGTGTCTGGAAAAAAAAAAGCTTCCCTTTTTTGCAAATTGATTTTTGTCTTGGCTGCATGGTTTGCTTGCTTAGCATTAACGACTTGATTCGGAAAGAAACGGCTTCCTGTATGGCTGGGATTAAGAAAAGCCATCTTTACTCCCACCAGAATTGTGTACAAATGCTAGCATGCATGTAAACAGTGCATCCCATGACATTTTTTTTTTTACATCCAAACAAGTAGGGTGACACACATGGCTTAAGGGCTAAAAGAAACATGAGATCTGTATTGCAGAGTTACAGTCGGAAGTGCTAAATTTCCCCTGGGACTGTGAGGAAAGCTTCCTGCTCTTTGTAAATTAACCTATTATTGGAATACATTTGCCACAGTTAATCCACAAAGTAATTAAATGGAAGGAAGCAATTAAATCACCACGAAAAAAGTGACTGATGCATCTGAGGGATTCAGGCATGGTTAAGATTTTCATTACTGTAGATTGAGTTCAGTTCAGTAACTCAGTCGTGTCCGACTCTTTGCGACCCCGTGAATCGCAGCACACCAGGCCTCCCTGTCCATCACCAACTCCTGGAGTTCACCCAGACTCAAGTCCATTGAATCAGTGATGCCATCCAGCCATCTTATCCTCTGTCGTCCCCTTCTCCTCCTGCCCCCAATCCCTCCCAGCATCAGAGTCTTTCCCAATGAGTCAACTTTTTGTATTGTAGGTTAGACATACACATTAAATAGGCATCTTCCAGTTAAAGCTAGGCTACTGAATATGTGTGCATATGTGTGTGTGTATAAGCAAACTGTGTTGAAATATAAAATAAACCTCTAATCAGACTGACCAAGAAGAGGAGTTTTAAAGGTCACAGATTCTCTGGTAGAATAATAGTTGATATGCATTGTGTCAGTTTAGAAAAAAGCAGGATTACATTTTCTCCCCCATCTCTTACAAATGAAAAAATGTCTAATTGATCTGAGAGTAGAATTCAGAGATCCTATAAGCTCTTTGTTAAACGTTAGTTTTTCTATATTGCTTCCATTTTTAGAGGGCTCAGGAGACCTTGTTAACCTCACCATTTTCTTACTCTGTAAACTTGGGTAAGTCACTCGACCTTCCTGAATTTCGGTACCATAAAGGAATTGCGCTATATATCTTCAGGTTAATTCTAGCTTTAACAAGCCACAAATCTAAGGGGAAATAAATATAAAAACACCGCCAGAAAGCATATGTGAAATGCTTAAGATTTGAAAGATCATAAAAATAAATATGAGTGGAAAATAAAAGTCATGTAAGAGAATATTTTACATACATACCTATAACCTTTACAAAATAAGATTATATGTTTCTCAAGAGCTTTGTGCTATGAGTAGAAATATAAAGCGATGTGAATTAGAATCTGCTAAGAGATATCAATTTTTCTATGCTTTCTGTGCATTTTTCAATGATTTCATGAATTGAAAATGTATTACATTTTAAGGATTTCATGCATTTAAATGAGTTAGTTCTAAGCAGCTACCAAAAATTGTCCTTTTAAAGTAATGGCCTGTATCTATAAACAATTTTAAGACTGATGCACAAAATTAGATAATGAGCCTTCGCTTGGTGGCGAAAAGAAAATAAAGTGCCTGCTCTTTGAAAACAGAGTGCATTCGATTTTTTATGCAATCTGTGTATTAAGAACATCTCCCTTTCAGTGCTCTGAACACATTAAAACGGCACTCTTGGTAAAAGGATCTGATTGTCCCATGGTTAGCTTGGTCATCCTGGTTGAGTTAGTATCACAGGAAACTGTTGCAGACTTAATTAGGCAGTGATGATTGGTGAGATGTGGGTGCACAGAATTATTCAACTGACTAGAATACTGTTAGCCTTGTGTATATATGGTTACTTATAATAAACATTAAGCCCCACTATGTTCTATATTACATACATGATATCTGTGATCCCAAATTACCATTCTCGAGTGACTAAAGGTTAAGATGCAGACTGGGTGACAAAAATATATAAACTATGACTATAAAACACCGTTACAGAGCACTAGGTTGAGCTCCCTGTTTCACACAGCAGATTCTCACTGGCTGTCTATTTCACATATGTGATATGTATGTTTCCACGCTACTCTCTCAATTCGTCCACCCTCTCCTTTCCCACCGTGTCCACAAGTCTGTTTTCTATGTCTGCGTTTTCATTGCTGCCCTGCAAACAGGTTCATCAGTACCATCTTTTTAGATTTCATATGCATGCGATAATATACAATATTTGTTTTTCTCTTTCTGACTTACTTCACTCTGTATAAAAAAGAAAAAAAAAAAAAAAACTCTAACATTCTGCTGCTGCTGCTAAGTCGCTTCAGTCGTGTCCAACTCTGTGTGACTCCATAGATGGCAGAAGACCAGGCTCCCCCCGTCCCTGGGATTCTCCAGGCAAGAACACTGGAGTGGGTTGCCATTTCCTTCTCCAACGCATGAAAGTGAAAAGTGAAAGTGAAGTTGCTCAGTCGTGTCCAACTCTTAGCTACCCCATGGACTGCAGCTCACCAGGCTCCTCCGTCCATGAGATTTTCCAGGCAAGAGTACTGGAGTGGGGTGCCATCGCCTTCTCCAAACATTCTACTAGGATTTAAAAAACTACTCTGGGACAACAGAGGAAGAAGATACTTACTTTGACAGAAGTTTTTGGATGGATAAGTTTGTGGACTTCACAAAAAAATATACTTAAGCGGAATCTTGAAAATACATCTAGAGTTTTAATCATCAATGATGAGTAAAGGCAAAGACATTGTGAACATACAAATAAGGCATCTCTAGAAAATAATGAGCAATCCAGGGGCCTGGACCATACATAGGCCTGATGAATAGTGGAGTAGATTGATACAGAAGAGCAGGTTGGAGGCAGGTTTGAAGAATCAAAGTAAGAGTGTGCATTGGCTATGAGCTGCTATGATCGTTACACGAAAGAGATGAAATGTGGCAACAACTGGCTTATTTCAAGCAGAGAGAGAAGGAAATGGAGAAAGACCAGAGGGGCTTCCTCATAGCTGCCTTCAGTTGGTGGGCTGGTTGGTAGCTGGGCTGAGCTGTGATGGCTGAACTGACTAGATGTTTCTATCCTTGTGGTTGTTCAACCTCATGGAGACTAGATTAAGGCTTTTCAGAGCAGGATGTTCTCAGGTTTCCAGGAGGGTGAGAGGAAGCTGCAGGGGCTATTGAGATCACGTCTAAAAGTACTTCAACATTATTTCTGCTCTATTCTAGTCACCAAAGCAGTTCAAATAGCACGATGCGGTAGGAAAATTAGCCCCATATTTTTGATGGAGAGAAACTTCAATGAATTTGTGACCATTTTTTGTCTTCCACAAGCCCCTAGAAAGGGTTTGGATTATAGTAAGTGCTCAATAAACGATTGCTGAATGCACATATGAATGGAGAGTATGGTTTGGAGCCCTGAAAAAGAATGATAAGATATTGGCACAGCTGTTATTGAGAATGAGAAAGGGAACCAATCATGGGTAAGTAAAAGAATTGCTGAGCAGCACTGACAGTCCAGCTGAGCTTGTAAATTATAAATTGGTTTTAGAGCCAATTTCCTCCGACTGCATTTGGTAGCTTGGGAGCAAGCCCACAGAAACAGATGGTTGGGTTGATCCAGGTTAGCAGTTGGCACTCTGCACACTAGCAGTAGTGGGAGTTCAAGGCTGCCCATCTTGGTTCTGTGCCTCCACAGCTCTCTGCTCACTCAGGGGCCAGTCAGTAACATTCATAGAATCCCAGGCATCCTAAATGTCCTTACTCCGAGGTCCACTGTCTTATTATCAACCACTCACATTGAATTCCAAAGTAATTCAATTGAGACTACAACTTATGTGATAACTTATGTGCACATGCACAAATGCACACATGTGTGAGTACATGCACACACACACACACACACACACACACACACACACACACAGGAATTCCATTTGTATTTCTTGGAAGGTGTAAATGGGATCTAATGTTGGAATTGTTTTCTTTCCTTTGTAATTGTATAGTCAGGGCATCCTATTTCCAGCTCCCATTCCTCCCTGTGGTACTCTAGTCCTAGGGAGCCTGTCCTGATGATGTCCTCCTACTGTGCTCCTCCAGTTCCTGACTGGGTTTCCCTGGTGACTCAGACAGTAAAGAATCTGCCTGCAATGTGGGAGATGTGGGTTTGATCCCTGGGTTGGTAAGATCCCCTGGAGGAGGGCATGGCAACCCACTCTAGTATTCTTGCCTAGAGAATCCCATGGAAGGAGGAGCCTGGTGGGCTACAATCCATAGGGTCGCACAGAGTCAGACACGACTGAGTGACTAAGCACAGCTTCTGACTGCATCGATTCATTCCTTTCCTTCTCTGGTCTCCCCAGGCCTTTCTTTCCTTTCATTTGCACTACACAAGACCTGGAACAGATCTGGCAGAATCAGGCTAGTTTCCAAAGGTGGAGATGGGGATAAGATGGGGAAATGGGAGGGGAAGATGAACCAATGACTGCAGGGTCCTTTTAGGCCACTGTGAAGTGCCAAACACTTTGATTCTAGATTTTAGCCATCAGACTAGTTTTACTTTCCTTTGTTGTGCTTGATACTGTGGATTCATCCTCACTGTCTTGCTCTTGCTTGTCCAAGATGAGGTACCATGTTACATGGGTCACAATTTCTCTTTTGCTCAGGGTTCTCAGCCTAAGTCAAACTCCTGTCTCCCTCTTTTCTAATCAGTACCCTCCACAGGAGAAAACAGCCTGTGGGATAAGTGAGCTGAAGAACTGAGACTCTGGTGCTTAGATACAAACACTGGATCAGAGGACGTCAAGGAATAGGAAGTTAAAATGATTTTTTAGTGTGGGTAGTGGAGTTGCCTAAGATAATGGGTGGCGAATTACAGGAAGAGAAAAACTATAAGCCAGATTTCAATATTCTCAATCAATATCGGGTGGAGCAATGGATATCAGTAGATGATGGATGGTGTGGGTAAGAGAGCAAGCTCATTAGATGGAGGGTTTCAAAGAAGCAGTAAATTTGGTGGAACCAGTCGGGAAGACCACTGTGAGGAAGAAGAACACATTTTCTGTCTCCTCGATATGCTAGGCCTGTTGGTTACAGGGGAGCAGGCTTTCCCATGCCAGGATTAGAGAGAAGCGACAGCATCCTCAAAAAGTTAAGTTGAAGTGGGGCCAGTATTCCGGATACAAGATTTTCCTCTTAATTGCTAACTTGTCCCTGCACGTAGCCAACTGTGGTGCTCCTCAGGCATTGCACTAGCTCTGAGGACAGTTCTGGAAATCTCAGAGGTGGTACTTTTAGTCTGTGTATTTGAGAATACAGTAAGGAGATAAAAAGATTTTCCTTGGTTCTTGCATTTTGTGACTCCTTTTAGTCACAGGGAATCTTTTAGTATAACTCCTTAATTCAGTATTTTATCAAATAATTTTTGGCCAGGAACAGAACTAGGTGCTGGGAATACATGGAGGAACAAAATGAGATTCTTGCCATTAAGCAGCTCGTGGGTCTTCTTAAGGTAAAAAAAAAGAAAAAAAAAAACAAATAGGTAATTAAAATCAAACGGTCAGTCATTTGGCAGAGGTTAGCACAGGATACTGTGGGAACACAGAAGACGAGGAGTTAACTAGAGTTGGGGGCATGAGATGGAGTCAAAGAGGACTGCAAAGGAAGGAGATGGTCAAGTTTAAAGGCTCTGTGTGTGTGTGTGTTAGTGAGGGGGCGGGGATGAGGTCCAGGGGCCAGAGGGAACACATTAGTCAAATTAACTCTGTTTCAACTGCACTGTATCCTGGTAGTCATAGCCTAAATATCCGAATCAGGTTTAACTGAATCTCCAGTGTGACCAGACTTTCCACTCTTAACTGTCATAAGGGAAGTGGAGCGCCGTCCAAGTTCACATTTTGGCAGCTGATCCTGGGTAAACTGTATTGCTCTCTGAGCTAACCCTCTCCAAGGCCCGAGGACACTTGTGCTGTAGACTTCATTTAATCACAGGATAGCTCAAAGGAAACCAGTATCAGCCTTCCTCTCTTTGGACAGTCAGATAACTTTCCTATTTTCTTTATTTGAATGGGTCTTGTGTCTTAAATCTTAGGACATGCCAGCTTGAGAATTATCTGATTACTGTGTGAATTATTAAAAAGTCTTTCAAACACAAACAGAAATGCTGTTTCACCTCTCTATTTTAGTGTTAACCACACGGATAGCAAATAGTGGCAGCACTGTATACAAAGACATTTCTGGAGGAAACACAGAGCACAAGATGGGGCTTGGCTGGTCACGGTGCTCTGGTCAACTTGGATTGCTAAGAAGATAATTTATTTGCCTTCCACTTGTATTACTGAAACTGCAAGACTGTTCTCTCTCTATTCAAAATTCCAGGATGTATTGTGTTGCTTGCAGAGGGGAGCTCTGCTTGTGCTGGGTTATTTATGGCTCTTGAAAATAGAGAACAGGAGATAGCAAACCTTTTATCTGATGTTCACTATAATTTGGACAATTGCAGAGTAGTTTCTCTTCTTGGTCTGCAGTATTTGCTGGGACACTAGAGTTGATCAGTGATATCACACTAATTAAAAAGAACGAAAGAGGGAAAATGGATAAGAATTTGATAAGGAATCAGGCTTTTAGTTTGTTAGCATTTTCCTTTTGAAGATAAAGATAAAACCGTCCGGTTCAAGAGAAAGTATTTTTATCTACAAAAGACTTGGTTAGGAAGAATTCTAGTTGAAATTAACAGACAAATGGGTAAGGAATTTTAATGAAAAGACTAGGTACTTTCATCTTAGGCAGATATGAGTAAAGGCATTTCTGCCCACTATAAACTGTTAATTTCCTTCGGGACTTAAAAACTGACTATTGACATTAACTGCTTTCTGAGTAGTTTCATAGAACCTACAGAAGACTGCCAGCTTCTAGGAAGACCTATAACATTGTTAGTTAAGCCAGGAAGAAGCTATAAAGTGATAACTTGAGAAGTTTTTCTAAAATCTATAGTATTCCTTCCAGCAGCCAACTTTTAGTGAGCATCTATTCTGTGTGCTTTCTTATTAAGATAGATAGGGCTATGATAAAAAGGATACAGTGTCTATTCTCATGAAAACTAAATCCAGCCAGGAAAGAGACAGCAATAATGAATTAATTACAATCACAAGTATGTTCTATGAAGGATGAGCTTTCCAAGAGGCGAGTGGTGAAGAATCTACCTCCTAATACAGGAGACACAAGAGATGTGGGTTCAATCCTTAGGTCAGGAAGATCCTTGGGAGTAGGAAATGATAACTGACTCCAATATTCTTGTCTGGAAAATTCCATGGACAGAGGAGCCTGGAGGTTAGTCCAGGAGTTCGCAAACAGCTGGATACAACTGAGCAGCAGTGCTCTGAAGGGTATAGAAGTGGGAGGTTTGCAATAAAGAAACAGTGGTGGTAGGGGGCGGATGAGAAACGAGAGCTCACAAGTTGAGATGAGCTGCACGTGCAAAGGGGCTGGGGTAGGAAGGAATATAGATCTTTGGAAGAGTGAATGAGGCTTTCATGGTTACAGAAAGGCAAACAGGGGAGAAGGGCACAAAGTAAGTCCAGAGAGCTAGGAAGGGGGTGAGTCATGCGGGGCATCATGGACTCAACAGAAAGGAAAGAAGGAGTCTTTGAGAAACTTCACAGAGTAAAGTGATAACATAAACAAGGCAACATAATGGAATTTTAATAAAACATACTATTATTGATGATGGAAGTATTGTTCTTCAAGATGCTTTTTTTCCTTACTGAAGACATACATTTTTCAGTTTAATTTCATCCTAATTTGATTTGCAGATAGTAAAGAAGATAATTTGTATATAATTGAAGGACCACATTCTCTTTAGCTTTAACCATTAATTTAACCCATTGTGATTGGTAAGAATTTATAAATAGAAAATCTGCTGAATTTAGTTACCTGTCACTTTGGGATTTAGAGATGTCAGATCTCTTATCAGTGACCAAACATCAGATATCAGAAATGGAACCTAATAATTTTATTTTTTTAATAAAAAAGTGATATTTAACTAGGATGAAATTGAGGTGAGTATTTAAAAATGTCTGGAAATACTTACAAAACTCAAAAACATGTATCAGAGATTTTTCAGTTCTAAGGGAGAAGTGAAATTTCCAAAGGCTGATAACGCTATTTGGATATTTTGATCAGTTTAAGGCAGACAGGGATTCACTATTAGACAGGAAGCCCCCATAGAAAGGCATTTCACACTAGATTTAAAACAAATAGTCCAAATTCTAATATATATGAAGGACTCTCCAAGACTTATTGTCCTAGCTGATAATAACCACTAAGTTCAGATTTTCCAGGACAGTTTTGTTATAAATATTCTCTTGCATGTTAGGTACACTGGTGCTTTTTAGACAATGACATGATTCACTCTTGTTTTAAGAAATATGGACATTATGTCTAGATCATCAGGATTTCTTTCTTCTCTGCTGTTGCTAGCTATAATTTATTCTCTTCTATCTCATTCTGAAAACTTGAACTCAAATCCCTAAAACCCTGATTCATGAACTAAATGTCCAATACAACTTGCCTCTGTTTTTTTTCTTCTCTTTGAAGATGCCTCTTTCCCGTCTAAGCCCAGGTATACAAATTCATGAATGGTTATGACTGTGTTTAAGGGAAACAAAATACCAAAACCATGAAAACCTGTGCAATATGTTGAAGGCAATTCATTCCTGGCTTTCTTAATACTAAATATTGGTTAAATATCTTAGAAAATGTCAATAATTCCATGAATCTAATGCAGGATTATGAAAGAAGAAGGAAAGATGTTAATCATGTTTCACTTTGGGATGGTCTAGGGAATAAGCGTCACTCATGAAGAACAGTAGATTGGACAATCCCTAAAGCAGTAGAAGAAAATGATGATGACAGTGATCAAACAGCTACCATGTTAGAAAGCTTACATTATTATTATTATTTTACCATTCTTGTGCTAAGTGCTTTATAGGTATTGTCTAAGTTAACAACTATGTAAGGCTATTTGAGTATTTATGCTTATATTGGAATGAAGAAATTGAAATTTACAGAGATTAAAGCAGCTTTTCTAAAGTCATTCCATCATTAAATAGAACTAGAAGTCTACACCTGCCTAACCTGATTCCAGAGTCTACACAGTCTTCACTCAGGATTAATGTGGTTCCAGGACCCCCCCTTCGGTAAACTCCCTTACATAAAATGGCATTTGCTTATAATCTACTCATCTCTTCCCACATACCTTAAATCACCTCTAGATTATAATATCTAAGACAACATAAATGTTATGTAGCTAGTGGCTGGGGTGCAGTTAAAAAAAAAAAAAGTTTTGCTTTTTGAAATTTTCCGAAATTGAAAAAAAAGTTTCAGGTTTGCAGTCCAGGCAGCCCTCTGATCCTATGTGATATGATAGATATCCTATCATAGCTATGTGATATGATAGATACAGAGGGCTGGATGGACTGTGAACCACTAATGCTCAAGGGGATTATAGGTAAACTACTCTATGGCTAAGAAATGTCCCTGGAGGTTGTATGATTGAGTGTCCTTACTCCTTTAGTTCAGTTCATTTCAGTTGCTCAGTCATGTCCGACTCTTTGTGACCCCATGAATCACAGCATGCCAGGCCTCCCTGTCCATCACCAACTCCCGGAGTCCACTCAGACTCGCGTCCATCGAGTCAGTGATGCCATCCAGCCATCTCATCCTCGGTCGTCCCCTTCTCCTCCTGCCCCCAATCCCTCCCAGCATCAAAGTCTTTTCTAATGAGTCAACTCTTCGCATGAGGTGGCCAGAGTACTGGAGTTTCGGCTTTAGCATCATTCCTTCCAAAGAAATCCCAGGGCTGATCTCCTTCAGAATGGACTGGTTGAATTTCCTTGCAGTCCAAGGGACTCTCAAGAGTCTTCTCCAACACCACAGTTCAAGCATCTGATCTATTGTACTCCACCCTGTTTCATCACTCTCTGTCCATTTTCACTGAATTTGAGCCTGAAAAACACAATGGCTTACAATAGTTTCTTTGGCAGGACCTATGGTTTTAGAGCTGCAGTGAGCAGAATAGGCAAATAAAACATGGACCGTCCCACTGAGACACAAGTAGAAACAAACCAACTACAAAGAGCCAGCAAAGCAAAATGGTTCCAGGCCCTGGCTGGAAATGGGCTGGGTGTGGAGGGAAGGAGCTTTTCAACAAAGCTCTTGGGCAGACATCAGATGGGGGAGCTCTGGGCTAGCACCCAGATGGCAGGCATTGATCACTCCTTTGGTAGAATGCGTAAAGGACTCATGTTCTTCAGGTGAGAGGGCTAGGAAACAGCATTGTGTACAATGTGAATGACACAGATCTTCAGTGTTATTTCTACATGGACCAGGAACATTGCTATGGTTTTGATGTCAGAATCTATTGTTAGATGAACTGATGTCTATGAAGTGCTTTTTCAGTGCTTAAAGAGTCAGGATCTGTATAATCAAGTGTTTCTCTTCCTACCAATCAATGATGGTAAAAGGTTTCTTAAGACCCGAAGTGCCTGATTTCATATTAAGACTACATTGGTGTCTGCATGCAGTAGAGTATGAGATCACCAAAGTGTAAGTTCCTTCCCCTTCCCAGCAGTGCCTGGATCCTGCCTGTCACACCAGAAGCAGCAGTTCCAGGGCTGTGGGAGAGTTCCTGGCTGATCTTTCAGTTCTGCGGGCCTCCACCCCACCTCCTACTCCCAGAAAATTTAAACCAACCTGCTTTTGCCTGAATGACCCAGGTAACAGCCTACTTTAGCCTGAATGGCTTAGCTATTTCAGCTAAAAATGGCTTATTTCCATGAGTCACCTGGATAATTGCCTTATTCTCTGGCCCACTTAGTGGGATGGGCCTGAGGTGTTAAGTGCAAGTGTCACTAAAACCTCATTGTTTTTGACTCTATAGAGAACACTGGGATGGTTTTTTAGTGTCTGGAGAAGTATACCTTAGATTCGTGCTTAGCCTTTGAAACTTTTTCTTTGGCCGGATCATCTTTGTCCTGTGACGAAAAAGCCCCACTTCTGTTGTAGAAAAATTTTCTTGTGTGTCTGTAGTTGTGCAGTTTAGAGCAAGTAATAAATCAGCAAGTGCTTCTTAAATATTTACCACCCAAGTACTGTGCAAGATGCAAAGGGAGACAAAGACAGAAATTCTTTCTTAAGATGTGGCTGCTTAGGGAGATAGCACATATGAACCAGTATGGAACATTAGAAAATTCTCATGTGTCTACTGTTGACCTGTTTGAAACTATAATCATAGTTAAAGAAGGACAAATCTGAGCTGGAGAAGGACAAACGAGACGGAGAAATTTCCAGGAGGGCTTAACTTTAACTACTGGAGGTATAGGTAAATTTGTCTTTTTCTTTCCTTTTCTCTCTTTTTTTTTTTTTTTTTTTTGCCAAATGTATTATATTGCTTACTTTTACAAAAGGTAGCCTATTATCTCAGAATGGCACCACTTAAGAGAAAACTGTCTATCTTATTTACAGGCTAACTCAGAGTTCATGGTTCTGTAAAGAAAAGAACAGCTAATGTCGTTGACTATTATAACACAAGGTATTTAGAAAAAGTATCACTAAATACCTCACTTTTATGACTGAGTTTTTCAGATACCTTTTAGAACACAAAATAAATGGAAAACACAGAAAAAAAAACCCACCTCATTTGAAATGGCGAAAAACTAAATCTTACATAACCTTTCTTGAAAAGATAAATTCATTTTAATTATTTAGGACTCTAGCTTCAATTTTCAATTGTATAATTTGATGTAATGAAATAACAATGTGAAACAAGACAGTATTTTCTATCTTCCCTTCTCTTGCCAGGATCTAGAAATGAAGTGACAAAGTTTTGTTGTTATTGTTTTGTTTTTTTTTTTTAAATTGAACTGTGATGTAAGAACCTGCTATTTCTATGCTCACACAGCTTAAATTCTCTGGCATAAAACTTTTAGGCTGGAGATAAATGTCATGTACATGATTTTGAAGGTCAGGCTGGTGAACCACCAAAAATGTCTGACAGCTCCAAGAGGGAATATTTACATCTGGCGAATGGCATTGTGTTCTCCGCTGTGATGAACTCAGGTCGAATAAGTGGAACAGTGGGAACTGAACCTTGATGCAACGTGGCATCTGACCCCAGAGCCCTTTATGCCTCCTTTTATCCTCCATTCCCTCCTGCCTCCCACCATGTGGGAAGAACAGCCACAAAAATCCACCGACTTTCTGCAGGAACACTTGGCCTGGTTTTCCTGTAATACCTGTTTATACATGAATCAACCCAAAATTAACTTTGGGGACAGCTGTATATTCCTGACCTTGTAAATTCAAGTACAAAATGCACTAGAATATATGATTAACCAGACTTCCTGGTAAATAGGTTGTTCTATTTAGTTGGATTTCTGGTTAAGAGTTCTATGACTATATTTTATTTCAATCTTTGTTATTAAATAGGCACTCTAAAATATGCTAATTAGCTTTCCTGTCATTAGGAGGATGATTTTCAAATGGCACCTGGACTTTCTTAACGATTCTGATCTTACAAAGTCCTTGGATCATCATTCCAGACATCAATAATCTAAGTACAGTTGCTGACAGCTAAGACTGAGGCAACTGGGAAGGATGACCAGGGCAGGAACAGTTTTGTTTTAGATACCTGGGCTTATGTTTTGGGGTAATTTCCTGATAACTGACTATAAAACCTTCAGTAATGAACACATCAGTTAAGCTAGATTTTTAATAGAAAATCTTAAGGAATTTGTTATAATTTTACATGAGATCACCTCTTTGAGGAAGTAGAATAGGGTTCCCTTCTGTTACTAAACTCATTGTGATAAAAAGGAAAATAAGCAAGTTAGCAAACAGATTCTGGAAAATGATGATGCAATCATCACAATGTTATAATTGGGGCATATAGAGCCCTTTCCTTAAAGTAAAAAAAAAAAAAAAAATTTTTTTTTTAAATTGAACTGTGATGTAAGAACCTGCTATTTCTATGCTCACACAGCTTAAATTCTCTGGCATAAAACTTTTAGGCTGGAGATAAATGTCATGTACATGATTTTGAAGGTCAGGCTGGTGAACCACCAAAAATGTCTGACAGCTCCAAGAGGGAATATTTACATCTGGCGAATGGCATTGTGTTCTCCGCTGTGATGAACTCAGGTCGAATAAGTGGAACAGTGGGAACTGAACCTTGATGCAACGTGGCATCTGACCCCAGAGCCCTTTATGCCTCCTTTTATCCTCCATTCCCTCCTGCCTCCCACCATGTGGGAAGAACAGCCACAAAAATCCACCGACTTTCTGCAGGAACACTTGGCCTGGTTTTCCTGTAATACCTGTTTATACATGAATCAACCCAAAATTAACTTTGGGGACAGCTGTATATTCCTGACCTTGTAAATTCAAGTACAAAATGCACTAGAATATATGATTAACCAGACTTCCTGGTAAATAGGTTGTTCTATTTAGTTGGATTTCTGGTTAAGAGTTCTATGACTATATTTTATTTCAATCTTTGTTATTAAATAGGCACTCTAAAATATGCTAATTAGCTTTCCTGTCATTAGGAGGATGATTTTCAAATGGCACCTGGACTTTCTTAACGATTCTGATCTTACAAAGTCCTTGGATCATCATTCCAGACATCAATAATCTAAGTACAGTTGCTGACAGCTAAGACTGAGGCAACTGGGAAGGATGACCAGGGCAGGAACAGTTTTGTTTTAGATACCTGGGCTTATGTTTTGGGGTAATTTCCTGATAACTGACTATAAAACCTTCAGTAATGAACACATCAGTTAAGCTAGATTTTTAATAGAAAATCTTAAGGAATTTGTTATAATTTTACATGAGATCACCTCTTTGAGGAAGTAGAATAGGGTTCCCTTCTGTTACTAAACTCACTGTGATAAAAAGGAAAATAAGCAAGTTAGCAAACAGACTCTGGAAAATGATGATGAAATCATCACAATGTTATAATTGGGGCATATAGAGCCCTTTCCTTAAAGTGAAAAAAAAAAAAAAAGCCACCATTTTTTAAAAGCTACATTTTGTTGGGCAGAAGCAGAAAAGATTAAGGAATTTGCAGTCTAAATTACCTTCTTGTCACTAACTTCTGGTTTGTAGGTTGAAGAAAGCATTAAAATAAATGAAGTTGCTGAACTGCACTCTTTTAGCAGACAGAAGTGGGTAGCTTCAGAGCACAGCAAAATGGATGCAGGGCACTCTTAAGAGATTACTTGTAAATCCAGATATATGTCAGACTATTAGAATAATTGAACTTTCAGTAAACTGGGGAGAGAAAAAGGGAAGGCTTTGTTTGCATTTCTTGAAACATGGTGTATTACTCTGCAGAGTTTTAAATGTCATTTAACAAAGGACTTCAAAGTAGATACTATGAATGAACATTGAGAAGGTATGTGATTTTTGTTTATTTAAATTGAGATACCTATTTGTGTCCCTTTTAACACAACTATTCCTTTGGTCTGTTAATTATAGGAAAGAGCCCTTCTCTCTTCTGAATGGCATGCCTTCTTTAAAGACACTGACAAGCATCTGAAGTTACTAAGATACAGGGCATTATCTAAATTAACTACAGACTGGCAAGATGGAGTTCTTACAGAGATAGACAATTTAAGAAAATAAAGTGCAGTAGTATGACAGAGGGGTCAGAACACTGATACTGGAGACTCGTAGGTCTGAGATTAAAAAGTCAGTTCTGCCACTTTCTCATGGTGTGACTTTCAGAGAGTTACATAGTTTCAGTGAATTTCAGTTTTCTTCCCATGCAAAATGGGGCTAGGGTTAGGAATTAGGGTGGTAATGTTTAAACTGTCTCTATATTCGTTATCTGTATATTTGCAGCTCTTTATGTATTTAAAATACCCAGTACAGTGTAAGTACCTAATATTTCTCTTACTTTTAAAAATATGTACTGTTTTTAAAAACTGAGGCATAACTGAGTTGTAACGCTTTGAAGGGCTTCCCAAGTGGCACGAGTAGTAAAGAGTCTGCCTGCCAATGCAGGGAATGTGAGAGAGGTGAGTCTGATCCCTGGGTTGGGAAGATCCTCTGGAAGAGGACATGGCAACCTGCTCTACTATTCTTGCCTGGAGAATTCCATGGTTAGAGGATCTTGGTGGGTTCCAGTCCATGAACTCCCAGGGAATCAGACACAACTAAGCAACTAAATACAAGATTCTTAAGGTATACAATGTGATGATTTGATGTATGTATATACTATGAAAAGATTATCCCCTTTGAATTGCCTAACACATTCATTATCTCATGTAATAATTATTGTTTGTTTTTTTGTAATTGAGAAAACGACAGTGTCATCAACTACAGTTGCCATGCTGAACATTAGATCCTCAGACCTCATTCACCCTGGAACAGAAAGTCTGTTTCTTGGCATGTTTTTCTCACTCCACAGCTCCTGGCAGCTACTTTTCTACTCTCTGTTTCTATGAGTTCAGCTTTTATGGTCAAGGTTCTACATGTGTTACTGTGCAGTATTTGTCTCTCTCTCTGGCTTATTTCACTTAGCAGGTTCATCCGTGTTGTTGTAAATGGCAGGATTTCCTTCTTTTTAAAGGCTGAATAATATTCCCCTGTGTATGACTGCATATTTTCTTTATCCGCTCATCTTTCGGCAGATGCTTAGATTGCTTCTATACCTTGGCTGTTGTGAATTATTTGTGATGAAGGAGGCATCTAGATCTCTCTCTGAGATAAGGGTTTCATTTCTTTTGGATTATTTCTCTCAATTTTAAGATTATAGATTTGAACACTTTTTTATTATATAGATGAGGGACCTAAGTTTCCAAAAGACTATTATATGATTTGTCATAGGTAGATTAATAAATTGTGATATTCATTCACTCAGTTAACTAATTCACATTCAGTCCATGAATATGGTATCCACTTACTGAGACTACTCTAGCACCAAGAAGACAAAAACAAGACTAATTAATGTCTTTTTACTCCTTGTCCACTGTTTTTTCACTGTATTCTCAAATAATAAAAATTTTATAAGGCTAAGGGTAAAAAGAAAATAAGTTTAGAAATGTAGGATTCTTTTTAGAATATAATTAGGAATGAAAGGTGAAGATTTTTCTGATTGCACATTTTGTTAACAGTGGAGTCAATCAGAACAGTTTATTGAGACAGCAGAATTGGATTAAAAAAAACCCAAACAACCCTGAGGCTATAAGACACAGTGAAGGAAATGTAAATATACAAATTAGGGAAAAACTGCTTCAGCTTAGGTTCAGGTCATGGATATTTGTTGAGTCTGCCTATGTTCTGGGTGCTGTGACTATGAGTGGTTGTGGAGGGGCAGCGAGTAGGCCAAGGGACAAAGTAGTAATATGAAACAGCAGCATAAAGCAGAGCTGATATAGGCGATGACTTGGAGGAGTTTATCATCTAATTGAGATAGTGAAACATCTGCAAAAGTAAGTGGAGAGCATTTTCAAAGTCACTGGTTAATTATAAATGGATAAAGCATTCGATGTAAAAGAGATTGATAATCTGGGAGGCAATAAGCATTAACTCTCATCAGTTCATTTTTCCATTTTGTGCAGGTAAAGTCACTGAGGATTTTGGACTTCATTCAAACCATTTAGAAATGGGTGTGAGGTGGCCAAGTTTTATCACTTTCATGGTTTGAGACACACCTTTAAAGATAGTACTTCTAAGTTCTACCATTACCATCTCTCTATTTTCTTTCCTTCACCTTCAGTTCATGTACATACATAAACATACACACACACACAGACCATTTTTGAATATCACATGATGGGAGAAATGAACAACCATATTAATCAACAAGTAAATTATTGTATCCTTTGGCCACCTCATACGAAGAGCTGACTCATTGGAAAAGACTGATGCTAGGAGGGATTGGGGGCAGGAGGAGAAGGGGATGACAGAAGATGAGATGGCTGGATGGCTAGAGTGGACTCTGGGAGTTGGTGATGGACAGGGAGGCCTGGCGTGCTGTGATTCATGAGGTCGCAAAGAGTCGGACATGACTGAGCGACTGAACTGAACTGAACTGAACTTTTATTGAATACCAGTGGAACTGGCATTCCTTAATTTCCCTTTGATTTTCCTCTCTGTCATCATATATAGGATAAGCTAGGATCTACTGAAGTGACTTAGCAGCAGCAGCAGCAGCAGCAGCAGCAGCAGCAGCAGGAGGATCTACTGGTAAGGAGCTATTAAAACATAACCAAACAAGAAGGAAGGCACACTGACAAAGAATTTTCTAGTATTAGTGTTGTTAAAGAGCTGGAGGTTTGATTGGAGGCAATGATTAGACGGAACTCTAATAAATAAAACAGAGCAGTCTCAGCCATATTCAGCCATATTTTAAACATTCAACCAGGGTAAACATGCCCGAATTCAATTCTGCATTATATGGTGGTGGTTAGGAGAAGGCAATGGCACCCCTCTCCAGTACTCTTGTCTGGAAAATTCCATGGATGGAGGAGCCTGGTGGGCTGCAGTTCACGGGGTCGCTGAGGGTCGGACACGACTGAGTGACTTCACTTTCACTTTTCTCTTTCATGCATTGGAGAAGAAAATGGCAACCCACTCCAGTGTTCTTGTCTGGAGAATCCCAGGGATGAGGGTGCCTGGTGGGCTGCCGTCTATGGGGTCGCATAGAGTTGGACACGACTAAAGCAACTTAGCAGCAACAGCAGCAGGATTAGCAAAACAACGGGTGAGGATGTGAATTTTCAGACAATTTCCTTTTGAGATTGCCAGTTCTACTTTGAGACGAGACTTATTAACACAAACATCCAAGCTGTGCCTTGGAGGCCCCTTGAGCTTTACTTGTCTGCAGTTGTTATTAGTTATTTAGTCATGAACTGGTAACACGTCAGGCATATAGAAGAAATTGGGTTGTTAAGATAGAAAAGCAAACTGTTAAATTTAAAGTCAGGCATAAGAATTATTTCCTCTGGACTGTTTCCTTTCAAGTATCAAAGTAATAGATGGGTTATGGACATTGAATACTAAGTGTGTGTGTGTGTGTGTGTGGCTAATTAGTTCTCCCATCATTTGCAATTTTTTCTTAGTAACCCTCTTCTATTCTGCCTTCAGTATCACCACATCTTCCCCCAGAACAGAAACAGGCATACCTGTACAACCTTACCAGTTTTCACCCCCTGTCAAAATCTAAGCATTCTCTTGCCTGTGTTGAACGACTTACATGAGATATTAACAAGTTCTGTAATTTGGGAATATCATTCTACTCTTCAGTTTTCTTGTTTGTTAATGGAAGGAGTTAGATAACAGGTTCAGCATCCTATGCCTGCACAAAATGAAGACTCTTGAATTCACTCATCTCAGTGTGCCATAAACAGTGTGGGAGTGGACAGCTACGACAGTGGCCATTAGGGTACTGAGTCCAGACTAATTGTGTCCCTGTGACCTGTCATCAGTGTATTTGATGGGCAAAGAGCAGGTTCTCCATTTCTTTCACATATTCTTTGGGTCTTAAACTTCATCTAGAAATGTGATCAGCATAGACTGTCTAATTACAGACTTCCATTTGAAAAGATCTGAGTCACCCTTGTGGGTAGAGGAGTGAGAAGGATTGTTTTTCCAGTGGTTTTAATCTGTGAATTTGAATGTGCATGCACTATTATTAGAATTGTCATAGGATAAAAATAATCTGTTTCTTCTAATAATATTGTGGAGGGAGATGGTGATTTTGAAATTTGTTCAAAGTCACACAGCTGGTAAGTGTGAGGCACCGGCCCCCACGCTTGTGATGCTGACACTTCTGAAGCCTCCTATCACCTCCTTACTGAAGTCATCACTTTTCTCTGCGTTCCTATGGTATTTTACTCTTACTGCTAGTGCAGAACTTCTGAGATTACATTGAATTTTGCATGCTAAGCCCCTAGGATGATGTCTGGTACGTAGTAAATAGTTTGTCAACTGATACTAAAAACGTTACTATACACACGCGCACACACACACACACAAACATACACACGTATATGTACGCATGCATAAAGACCTGTGTATTTACCTACCCCAAGGGGCTGTGCGCTCTCTAAAGAATGAACTGGATCTTGCATGTTGTTTTCTCTAGATCCGTCCAACAGGGTCTGCTACTTGATTGGTACTCAACAAACATTTGCTGAACTGAACTAGATTCTTACCAAACTTAGTTCAGGGATATTTGCATCTCTTCACCCCTTATCACATTCTTACTTTTACTTCTATATCCTTTTGACTTCTTCTCCCTTTCCTTCCTCTTTTTTTCTGTCTTCCTTTTCCTTTTTCTACCTACATAATGACTTTCATATATTTTATTCTCCATGCCTCTTTTATTTGCATGTTAGCCGGAGGGGCTGGTGAAAATGTGAGTTGCACAGCTACTGTGCACAGCTACTGTGAGGTGAGCCAGGCTTTACACCACACTCATCCATTGGGCATATGTACGTATACTGTTGTTTAGGAAGCAAGAAGGTATAATGACTTATAACCTTGAGCTCAAATGATGAGGAACGTGGTTGACTCCTTAATGCCTTTTGAAATTTGCTGCTGAAAAAGCAACATTCACAGGAAACATTCAAAACATCAGAAGCAGTTTATTAGTGACTCAACATTAATGCTCATGACTAAGGTACATGCAATCCAAAGTCCAGGTCAACTTCAGACACATTTTATATGAATAAGCCTCATAGACAGTTGTGGCTATTTTTTAACTAGTGAGATTGCATTTAATTATGCCTAAAAGTCAAGGCTGTATATTGTCACCCTGCTTATTTAACTTATATGCACAGTACATCACGACAAACGCTGGACTGGAAGAAACACAAGCTGGAATCAAGCTTGCTGGGAGAAATATCAGTCACCTCAGATATGCAGATGACACCACCCTTATGGCAGAAAGTGAAGAGGAACTAAAAAGCCTCTTGATGAAATTGAAAGAGGAGAGTGAAAAAGTTGGCTTAAAGCTCAACATTCAGAAAACGAGGATCATGGCATCCAGTCCCATCACTTCATGGCAAATAGATGGGGAAACAGTGTCAGACTTTATTTTTGGGGGCTCCAAAATCACTGCAGATGGTGACTGCAGCCATGAAATTAAAAGACGCTTACTCCTTGGAAGAAAAGTTATGACCAACCTAGATAGTATACTCAAAAGCAGAGACGGATTCAATGAACGTGAGTCTGAGTGAACTCCGGGAGTTGATGATGGACAGGGAGGCCTGGTGTGCTGCGATTCATGGGGTTGCAAAGAGTCGGACACGACTGAGCAACTGAACTGAATTGAACTGAAAAGCTCAATTATTGTTTTATTAAAACTAACAGAGCCTGAATTTTTTTTATGAACAGTTTTTTTTTTTTTTCCCCCGCCTCATCATTAAGCAACTGAACATGGTGCCACGGCATGGCTCTCAAGCTTGCAGGAAATTTGAAACAATAAAAATTGCACAGTGCTGCACTCCTTTCAGCTTATTCAGTCTCCTCTTTGGTTCTTAAAACTAGATTTTTTATTTTTACTTTTCTCTCCCATGGGCTTAATCACTATCCCTGGAAACATTAATTCATTATTTTACAAATTATAAATCCACATGGAGTTCTGTCTCACTTATCTCTAGCTTATCTACTCTTTTTTCATTCTTTTCTTCTTTGCACTGCTAAATATTCAAAAATGTTCTATTCATCTTAGCAGGCCCTTTCTGATTATTAGGTCCCAGCTTCTGTTTCTCTCCCCTCAAACATTCAGCTCTGTTTCATAGCTGTATCAATTTAGCAGTTCTCTGAAACTTCACATTCGAAGGATCTTCTGGGAAGGAAAAGCATATAGGCTGCATACTAATTTTAAAAATAATAAGCATCATAATTTTACATAATTGGTACTGCAATGGCTTGTATATTATCTAAGATCACTAACTGGAATTGACTTTCAGTTCTTCCTGTCTTCTCTAATTCATCACAGAAGATAGTGCTGGAGTGATTAGCTCATTCACTTACTGGATTCCAATGGTGGAATTATCATTATACTGGAAGACGTTGGACTGTTTTTTTTTTTTTTTTGGAAGCACGCAGAAATTTATGCAGTATCATTAGTTATTGCTGCTGCTGCTAAGTCACTTCAGTCGTGTCCGACTCTGTGTGACCCCATAGATGGCAGCCCACCAGGCTCCCCGTCCCTGGGATTCTCAAGCCAAGAACACTGGAGTGGGTTGCCACTTCCTTCTCCAATGCATGAAGGTGAAAAGTGAAAGGGAAGTCGCTCAGTCGTGTCCAACTCTTCACGACCCCATGGACTGCAGCCCACCAGGCTCTTCTGTCCATGGGATTTTCAAGGCAAGAGTACTGGAATGGGGTGCCATCACCTTCTCCATCATTAGTTATTAGGAAAATGCAAATTAAAACAAGAACTAAAAATTGTTGAAATTAAAAAGAATGACAACAATACATGCTCAACATGTGGACAGTGGAAACTCTCATGTAGCTGGTAACAATGCAGAATTTTTATAGCCATTTTAGAGGACGGTTAGTCAGAAAGTCAAGCACACACTTAACATATGACCAAAACAAAGTGAAACTATGTCTACACAAACATTTGTACATGAATGTTCAGAGAAACACTATTAAAAATAATCAAATACCAGAAACCAATTAAATGTCCATCAACTAGTTGGTTAGCTAATTAGACTACGGTAAATCCATACAGTGAAATACTACTTGGCAATAGAAAGAAACCATTGAAATATGCAGCAACATGATTGGTTCTCACAGCATTATATTCAGTGGGAAAAGTAAGCCATAAAATCAGACTATATGATTCCACTTATATGAAATGCTAGAAAAGGCAAAACCAGAGTGACATAGATCAGTGGCTGACAGGGACTAAGGTTGGAGAGAGGGGATTAATTGCTAAGGAAGACTTTGGATTTTGATGATTCATAAATACATCAAGATTCTAACTATTGACAAGATGAAGTCTATGTAATTAATGACCTACTTAGGTCAAAAATTCCTTTGTTGTCCTTCAGTCCCTTATTCATTTTTAAAACCTTTTGGAAACATTTTTTAAATAGGAATTTCTTTGTACAGAAGTGAAGAATGACTTGACAAGGACTTCAGGAATAATCTAATTTTAGTTCTTTGCTTTATTGATAAGAGCCTGGGTGGGGAAAAATATATATATATATATATTTTAAAGTCCATCTAGTGGCTTAGATGGAGAAGGCACTGGCAGCCCACTCTGGTACTCTTGCCTGGAAAATTCCATGGACAGAGGAGCTTGGTAGGCTTCAGTCCATGGGGTCACTAGGAGTTGGACACGACTGAGCGACTTCCCTTTCACTTTTCCCTTTCATGCATTGGAGAAGGAAATGGCAACCCACTCCAGTGTTCTTGCCCGGAGAATCCCAGGGATGGAGGAGCCTGGTGGGCTGCCGTCTATGGGATCACACAGAGTCGGACACGATTGAAGCGACTTAGCATCAGCAGCAACAGTGGCTTAGAAGCACTTCCCTGGTGGCTCAGAAGCAAAGGCCACAATGGTTCTCAATTTTCACTGCATATTAGAGTCAAAGCTTAAAACAATGTTCATTTCTGAGTCCTGTCCCAGAGAATTTGATTTAGTTGGCCTGAGTGAGCTTGGACAGGGCATTCAAAAAACCTTTGTATGTAAAACTAATTTGAAAGGGCAGTGGCTTAGTGGTTCAGAGTTCAGGACTGGAAGGCAGAAATAGATAACTTATTACCCTATTTAAGCTTCATTTTACTCATCTTTAAGATGGGATACTGTGATATCCTTAATGCTTTATAGTGACAGCTGAATCACTTAATACATCTAGAAGGCTAATCACAGAAGCTAGTATGTTAGCAGGGCTATAGATTACAGTCATAATCCCAGTGCTTAGCTCACCTGACTCCTCAATTCAGTTCAGTCGCTCAGTTGTGTCCAACTTGTCACGACCCCACGGACAGTAGCACACCAGGCTTCCCTGTCCATCACCAACTCCCAGAGCTTGCTCAAACTCACTTTCATCAAGCCAGTGATGCTATGCAACCATCTCATCCTCTGTTGTCCCCGTCTCCTCCCGCCTTCAGTCTTTCCCAACATCAAGGTCTTTTCCAATGAGTCAGTTCTTCACATCAGGTGGCCAAAGTATTGGAGCTTCAGTTTCAGCATCAGTCCTTCCAATGAATATTCAGGACTGATTTCCTTCAGAATTGACTGGTTTCATCTCCTTGCAGTCCACGAGATACTCAAGCATCTTCTCCAGTACCACAGTTCAAAAGCATCAATTCTTCTGTGCTCAGCTTTCTTTATAGTCCAACTCTCACATCCATACATGACTACTGGAAAAACCATAGCTTTGACTATACAGACCTTCACTGACAAAGTAATGTCTTTGCTTTTTAATATGCTGTCTAGGTTTGTCATAGCTTTTCTTCCAGGGAGCAAGTGTCTTTTAATTTCACGGCTGAAGCCACCATCTGCAGTGATTTTGGAGCCCAAGAAAACAGGCTCATGCATTTTTATATTGCTTCCACAATTTTTTCTGATCCTTTCCTTTCTGACTTGATGGTCCTCTGATTCTTGCTCTCCATTCCTTGGTTTTATTTTTGATGCTTTTAGAGCTGTGGATCCAAAAATGGGACAGGGCTTTTCGTGTGCACAGAGTAGGCCCACTTTAGTTTTCCAAAGATTCTGGTCAGAATCTTGTGCTGAAGATTCCTCTAACTCCCAACACCCTGACATATGCTTGCATGATTTTGCATGGCTAATTTCATTTCTGGTGGTAATATGTTAGAAGTCTTCTGCATTTCCCTCTTCTTTCATTCTTGTGCAAGACTAGTTGTTTATACTATATGTTCTTGTTACTCCGTAATACTCTATATTACCATCCTTTATATTGCTGCTGATTTGATTGTCTTGCTCACTACAATGTATGTGTCTCCAGGACAGGGTCAATGTAGATTCTACTCATCATTAGATTCTTAAAGACTAGTGCATTGACAATCACATAGGAGTCACTCACTTAATATTTTTTAAAAATGTGAAAAAAAAAGTCAAAATGTTAAGTATTGTGGCTGTATCTTTTTTTTTCTCTTGGTAGCAATCTTAGCTGTGAAAAAAATGAGTGGAAGGCCTTGCTAGTTGTCTTTGGACCCACAAACAGAGAAGTCACCATTATTGTAAAAATATTGACTATGTTCCATAGAGACCAGGCAACTGGTATACAGGAGATATATAGTGTAACACACCTCCAATTTTGTTTTTACTATTTCAAAATAGCTGGCTCTAGGCAACCCACTCTGGTATTCTTGCCTGGAAAATCCCATGGACAAAGGATCCTGGCTAGTTACAGTTCATGGGATTGCAGAGAGTCGGATATGATGAGTGACACAGTCTGTATCAATAAGGAATATCCAGTCTTTACTTTCTCTGTGAATTTCTAGGGGAATAGCTACCCTAAGAAATAGATGGAAAGTTCTACATTGAAGATACCTATTGCTCTTGGCCCTATTGCTAGAGAGACCTTTATTAGGTAGAGTTATTATTCTTAACTTACACAAACGAAGTTCAAATGCTATGGAGTTTAAGTTATGCAACTTTGTGGGATTTTGAAATTAGTCTTTTGTTTTTGGAGAAACAAACATATTTACCATTGACCAATTTCAAGTTTTACATCATAGTTGGCAAATGAACAGATGATGCTTTGTTTAACTTTAGTAACACTTTGACAAGGAAATTGCAGTATGATGAGTTTGAAAATAAAATAGACCCAGGAGAAAAAATGCAAACAGATAAAAAAATATTTCAGTTAATGACAAGGGAAATGATTACAGTAATAATCCCACTAGGATTAAAAGAAAAGTTGTTATATATTAATAAGTTGTTATTACATTAGATACTTTCGAGTGTTGAATTGTTAAAGGTGCAAATGGAATATTTACCATTGACCAATTTCAAGTTTTACATCATAGTTGGCAAATGAACAGATGATGCTTTGTTTAACTTTAGTAACTCTTTGACAAGGAAATTGCAATATGATGAATTTGAAAATAAAATAGACCCAGGAGAAAAAATGCAAACAGATAAAAAAATATTTCAGTTAATGACAAGGGAAATGATTACAGTAATAATCCCACTAGGATTAAAAGAAAAGTTGTTATATATTAATAAGTTGTTATTACATTAGATACTTTCGAGTGTTGAATTGTTAAAGGTGCAAATGGAACTCTCTGTATATTCACCTTTTCTGTTTTCAAAAACATTTGTGTTTATTTATCTCAGCTTGATAATACTGTTTAGACTACTTTTGATGAATGAAGAATAAGCTTTATTTTCCAACACTTGGTGTGTACCTAATTTACTTTTGCCCTAGTGAAGATTCGAAGGGAAGACTGCTTAATTTTTCTGGCAAAACCTTTTTCTTATGAAAACATTCATATAATAGAAGCTGGTGGACAGCTGAGGCTTTGAGTTGTGTTTCTTACTCTGCCAGGACTTCATTAGATTTAGATTTAACTTCCATTTCTTTTGACTGCTTTTAAGATCTGTAAAATTACTTTGAAGATACTCAATGAAAATAAGGCTCCTTAAAAGATATATTTAAAAGTGGAAGACCATGATATCTAACAACTTAGTAACCAAGAAGCACCATATGGTATGTTATCAGTTGGGATAGGTGAGGTTACATTACAGTAACGAACACTCCTCCAACATCATTCCTTTAAAGCCAAGGCTTATTGGTCTCCACTGAGAGTTGACTGTGGACACTGTTTGCACACTGTTGTCCTTTATGTTGGTGACTCAGCCTGTCA
Source organism: Madoqua kirkii (assembly GCA_006408675.1). NCBI lineage: Eukaryota > Metazoa > Chordata > Mammalia > Artiodactyla > Bovidae > Madoqua > Madoqua kirkii. The sequence goes on from SJYC01015200.1 coordinate 26,892, forward strand.
TCTGAAACACTGCCAATTACTGTGGGAGAGGCAATAGAGGCAATAGAGCATGTGACAATATGTATGGTGTCTCTTAAAACTTCTGTTGGAAACGACATCCGTAACATCCATTCACTGGCCAAAGAAAACCACATGGCTACATTTGAGTTCATCAGGATGAAGCAGTACCTCCCTAATAGTAACTGACAGGATGTGGAAATTAATATTTGTAAAAAGCCCTAAGACCTCAGGTACCCATAAGAATCTCATTCACTCTCAATTCCAGACCCAGTATCAAATGTAATTATTCAAGTAAATTTATTAGCCTTTGCTGTGCTATGCTAACCTAGAAGGTCTGGATGTATACAAGTGTTTATAAGGCTCTTCTGTTCAACAAGCATGTGGTGCCTTGCCAGACCCTGTGTCCAGGGCAGTGATTATCTCTCTTGGTGGTATATGCAATCCTAAAAGTGTAGACAGAGTAGAGATGTCAACCAGAAAACCCAGGCAAGAAATGAGCCAGCAGAATTGGTGGATGGATATCATAAGCTTGCTTGGTGGAGCAGGCTTACAGAAGACATGATGCAGAGATGATTTCAACTGGTGGAACAGAATTGGACATTTTATAAATAAAGACTCATATTGACTGCATGTAACTTCTAATTGTGAAAATACACAAAATTTCTGACAGGAAAAGTGATTTACCCAAATACTGTCCTAGATTACAGTTTATCATTTCTCTTATAAATTGACATTCCCCTTTCCCATTCATCCCTCCTCATACCACTGTACATCCTGCCCCCAGCCCACCCCTTCCTCAGCAGTTTGCAACCAGTAATTCTGCTTCTATTTTTAGGGTTTTAAATCCTAGCTTCAAAGGTACTCAGGCTGAGAAGACTGTGGGAGTGTGGAGGATTAACCTCAGGCAGCTGTATGACAAAGCAGTCTACTTACTCCAGATAAGAGTAAAGGAGGTTGAGATGTATAATTCATTTCACATACATTTCCCTTATAGACCCCTCTGTGGATATAAAGGGGAGATCGTTACTTCCCTTCCCCACATTTATGCCCTCCCACCCTCATTGCCTGCACTCTACCAGTCTCTGATTTCTGCCCTTGGGAGATAAGAGACAGGTACTACTGAGTGCTGCGATCCTGACACGGGGTTGAATTTGGTCCTACCCAAGCAATTCCATTGCTTGAACTTTGCTTGTGCTGCATCAAAACCTAGCCTCACCCAGTTAAGCATCAGCCAGACGCCACTGCATCCACACCCAGTGGGTGAGAGAATGACTTCCACATCCTTAGCACCTTCGGAAACATCCTCAATTTCTTGACACAGCACAGAGACAGGACTCAGATGAGACACTTCTACTTAATCAGTAGCCTTCAAAGACCTAACCAACTGTGTTCTCTGACTTTCTGCTTCTGGTGTCAAAATGCAAGGCACAGTGCTTTAACTTACTGAAAGACAATCCCTATCTTGGGAGCAGAATTTGCTGTGTATCTGATTTAAGTTCACACCAATCATCCTGGGTGCTGATTTGGTAAGGAGGACACATGGATTTAATTACGTTCTAACAGGACTCTGGGTTATGTACTTATATTAAGTAATATTGAACTCTTCTGTATTTAATTTATTTTAAGGAGCAAATTAACCAGTATATTAACTTTTCGACACTAAAACTTCATCAAGGGAACAGAATGGAATATATTTGCTTGGTCTCAGGTAGTGATGGAAGAAAGGTAAATTCATTAGGAAACAGAGTCCAAAATGAAGACAATCATGAAAACAAATGGTAAAGCTGTCTAATATAGGTAACATGGCTTATTTGTAATTAAGAGAAACTTTAAGTTCAAATGCTCTAAAACCCTATATGTTCAATCACATGCTTTTCACAGTGTTCTAAAGGTGTGTTCAGTTACCTTTATATATTAATACTACTAGATTGCAAGCTCACAAGAGTATTTTTATTAATATTTAACTTAATTTTATCAATGTCATCCTTAATAAATATTTGATGAGGGAATACTCCTTCCAAAAACATTCTTCTGTGGCAAGACACACAGTCTTGAATGTACTCTAAGTCTTTGAAGTTCATGGCTTATATTCCATGTGTAAATTCATATTTCAAAGACAACTCAATCAGAAACTTTATTCCATAAGTTATATCACTAAAGTTTAGATATCAAGACCATAACGTCTCCTGTCCTCCCATATGATTTATGATTTATTTCATATGATTTATTTCCAGGAGAAAAAATCCTAATCTATGTTGAAGGTAAAATCCAAGATAAAAATATGATCATAGTAAAACCCTACACAAAATTTTAATACTATTAGAAATATTTTTGATTTCGGCCAAGAATACTTGGCCATTTTCTGACAAACAGCCTGCTTATTGAAATGACATATGACAATAAAAATAGTGAACATTTATAGTGTTTTGTATGAGTCTGATATTATTTCACATCTTAATTTATTAAACTTCAAAATATTTCCATTATGTAGATACTATGATATCCTTACTTTACAAATGAGAAAGCTAAAGCAAGGAAAGTTTGATTAATTTGACTTTGGTCTCACAACTGGTGATTGGCAGGCCAGGAATTTAAAATCCAGCAGTGTGAATTCTGAAGACTAACATTATACTACCTCCTTATTAATACTTTATTCTAGAACAATCAAAGAAATGCAAACAAAACTTTGATGCTCATTAAACATCAGTCACCTTTTATTTTCCTTGCTAACATTTGAATTTAGAGTTTTTGAAATTTAAGATTCTGAAATATTAGGTTTGGGCCCAAGGCAAGAACATAGACAAAAATACGAGTTATCTTTTTGCCTTTCTGACCCAAAGCTCTTAGTGATAGGTGAAACTGGAATTTTTATGGATATAGAGGCCCTTGAACATATTTTTTGTGTGAATGTAACTCCACTGATCAGCAACATGGCAAGGAAAATTCCTAAAATATAAACAGAGACAATGGAAATTGATGATCTGCAGTTCCAACTGAGTACCTGGTTTATATCTTGACTTTAATAACTTCAGTGAAATGTTCCCCAAAGGTACCTCTTGAGGATAAGGGTTGACTTTTCATGTTCAAAATATTTTAGGGCATACTACATATGATAATTAGCTTCCCTGGTGGTGCTTGTGGTAAAGAATCCACCTGCCAGTGCAGGAGACATAAGAGATGCTGGTTTGATCCCTGATTGGGAAGACGCAATGGAGAAGGGCATGGCAACCCACTCTAGTATTGCTACCTGGAAAATCCCATGGACAGAGTAGCCTGGTGGGCTACAGTCCATAGGGATGCAAAAAGTCATACATGACTGAAGAAACTTAGCATGCACTTACATATGAGAAGAATTTAATTACTTGAGGATAAGGGTTGACTTTTCATGTTCAAAATATTTTAGGGCATACTACATATGATAATTAGCTTCCCTGGTGGTGCTTGTGGTAAAGAATCCACCTGCCAGTGCAGGAGACATAAGAGATGCTGGTTTGATCCCTGATTGGGAAGACACAATGGAGAAGGGCATGGCAACCCACTCTAGTATTGCTACCTGGAAAATCCCATGGACAGAGTAGCCTGGTGGGCTACAGTCCATAGGGATGCAAAAAGTCATACATGACTGAAGAAACTTAGCATGCACTTACATATGAGAATAATTTAATTTTTACATTATCTGTGGATTAAAAAATACAAAATCACATAATTCTATAATATCTAAGAAAACTTAACTACTAACTTATGGATATCAAAACGATTATGTGGTCAAAAACTGATTTTATCTCCAGAGAAAGCTGGAAAAACTGGAGGATTATGGCCAGGGTAAGGCAATTTCAGTGCAGATATAGGCTAGGTTGCTCTCAGTTATCAGAGTGGCCATTGGAGAATGTGGTTGAGGTGCAAAAAATCACTGTGACAAAGCAGGCATGGATTCAGGTCCTGTGGGACCTAGACCTTATACCACTGGAGGAGGATCACCTTTAAAAATACAGGTTACAAATTACAAATACAAGTGATAAGCCACTAAAGCCTTGGACAAGGCATATGCAAAAGAGGAATGACCCTTAAACTTCAGTTTTATTAGTTTCAAGGTAAATTCGAAAAATTCGTCTAAGCACGATGGCTGCAATAGACCTTGCAGAAGCTTGGCCAAGAGGAGCTACCCCTCGCCCAAGGTCAGGGGCAGCGGCTGGGAGGAACAACACCACGTCCAAGGAGCGGCTGCTGTGTAGGAGTAGCTCCTCCACTTTCAAGGTCAGGAGGGGTGGCCATGAGGAGATAGCCCTCGTCCAAGGTAAGAAGCAGTGACTGTGCTTTGCTGGAGCAGCCATGAAGAGATACCCCACGTCCAAGGAAAGAGAAACCCAAGTAAGATGGTAGGTGTTCCAAGAGGGCATCAGAGAGCAGACACACTGAACCATAACCACAGAAAACTAGCCAATCTAATCACACAGACCACAGCCTTGTCTAACTCAGCAAAACTAAGCCATGCCCATGGGGCCACCCAAGATGGGCAGGTCATGGTGGAGAGGTCTGACAGAATGTGGTTCAGTGGAGAAGGGAATGGCAAACCACTTCTGTATTCTTGCCTTGAGAACCCCAAGAAGAGTATGAAAAGGCAAAATGATAGGACACTGAAAGGGGAACTCCACAGGTCGGTGGGTGCCCAATATACTATTGGAGATCAGTGGAGAAATAACTCCAGAAAGAATGAAGGGATGGAGCCAAAGCAAAAACAATATCCAGCTGTGGATGTGACTGGTGATAGAAGCAAGGTCAGATTCTGTAAAGAGCAATATTGCATAGGAACCTGGAATGTCATGTCCATGAATAAAGGCAAATTGGAAGTGGTCAAACAAGAGATGGCAAGAGTAAATTCTAGGAATTAGCGAACTAAAATGGACTGGAATGGGTGAATTTAACTCAGATGATCATTATATCTACCACTGTGGGCAGGAATCCTTTGGGAGATATTGGAGTAGCCATCATGGTCAACAGAAGAGTCTGAAATGTAGTACTTGGATGCAATCTCAAAAACGACAGAATTATCTCTGTTCATGTCCAAGGCAAACCATTCAATATCATGGTAATCCAGGCCTATGTCCCAACCAGTAATGCTGAAGAAGCTGAAGTTGAATGGTTCTATGAAGACCTACAAGACCTTTTAGAACCAACACCCCCAAAAGATGTCTTTTTCCTTATAGGGGACTGCAATGCAAAAGTAGGAAGTCAAGAAACACCTGGAATAACAGACAAATTTGGCCTTGGAATACGGAATGAAGCAGGGCAAAGACTAATAGAATTTTGCCAAGAGAACACACTGGTCATAGAAAACACCCTCTTCCAAAAAACATAAGACAAGACTCTACACATGGACATCACCAGATGGTCAACATCGAAATCAGATTGATTATATTCTTTGCAGCCAAAGATGGAGAAGCTCTATACAGTCAACAAAAATAAGACTGGGAGCTGATTATGGCTCAGACCATGAACCATTGCCAAATTCAGACTTAAATTGAAGAAAGTAGGGAAAACCACTAGACCAGTCAGGTATGATCTAAATCAAATCCCTTATGATTATAGTGTGGAAGTGGGAAATAGATTTAAGGGACTAGATCTGATAGACAGAGTGCCTGATGAACTACAGATGGAGGTTTATGACATTGTACAAGAGACAGGGATCAAGACCATCCTCATGGAAAAGAAATGCAAAAAGGAAATGGCTGTCTGGGGAGGCCTTAAAAATAGCTGTGAAAAGAAGAGAGGTGAAAAGCAAAGGAGAAAAGGAAAGATATAAGCATCTGAATGCAGAGTTCCAAGAATAGGAAGAAGAGATAAGAAAGCCTTCTTCAGCGATCAGTGCAAAGAAATGAGGAAAAGAACAGAATGGGAAAGACTAGAGATCTCTTCAAGAAAATTAGAGATACCAATGGAACATTTCATGCAAAGATGGGCTTGGTAAAGGACAGAAATGGTGTGGACCTAATAGAAGCAGAAGATATTAAGAAGAAGCGGCAAGAATACACAGAATAACTGTACAAAAAAAGATCTTCACGACTCGGATAATCACACCATGGCAGAATGCTGTGATCACTCATATAGAGCCAGACATCCTGGAAAGTGAAGTCAAATGGGCCTTAGAAAGCATCACTACAAACAAAGCTAGTGGAGGTGATAGAATTCCAGTTTAGCTATTTCAAATCCTGAAAGTTGATGCTGTGAAAGTGCTGCACTCAATATGCCAGCAAATTTGGAACACTCAGCAGTGGCCGCAGGACTGGAAAAGGTCAGTTTTTATTCCAATCCCAAAGAAAGGCAATGCCAAAGAATTCTCAAACTATCACACAATTGCACTCATCTCATACACTAGTAAAGTAATGCTCAAAATTCTCCAAGTCAGACTTTTAGGAATACATGAACCGTGAACTTCCAGATGTTTAATCTGGTTTTAGAAAAGGCAGAGGCACCAGAAATCAAATTGCCGACATCTGCTGGATCATGGAAAAAGCAAGAGAGTTCCAGAAAAACATGTATTTCTGCTTTATTGACTAAGCCAAAGACTTAGATTATGTGGATCACAATAAACTGTGGAAAATTCTGAAAGAGATAAGAATACCAGATCATCTGACCTGCCTCTTGAGAAACCTATATGCAGGTCAAGAAGCAACAGTTAGAACTGGACATGGAACAACAGACTGATTCCAAATAGGAAAAGGAGTATGTCAAGGCTGTATATTGTCACTCTACTTATTTAATTTATTTGCAGAGTGCATCATGAGAAACACTGGACTGGAAGAAGGACAAGCTGGAATCAAGATTGCTGGCAGAAATATCAATAACCTCAGATATGCAGATGACACAATCCTCACGGCAGAAAGTGAAGAGGAACTCAAAAGCCTCTTGATGAAAGTGAAAGAGGAGAGTGAAAAAGTTGGCTGAAAGCTCCACATTCAGAAAATTAAGATCATGGCATGTGGTCCCATCACTTCATGGGAAATAGATGGGGAAACAGTGGAAACAGTGTCAGACTTTATTTTGGGGGGCTCTAAAATCACTGCAGATGGTGACTGCAGCCATGAAATTAAAAAACAGTTACTCCTTGGAAGAAAAGTTATGACCAACCTAGATAGCATATTCAAAAGCAGAGACATTACTTTGCCAACAAAGATCCATCTAGTTAAGGCTACGGTTTTCCCAGTGATCATGTATGGATGTGAGAGTTGAACTGTGAAAAAAGCTGAGCACTAAAAAATTGATGCTTTTGAACTGTGGTGTTGGAGATGACTCTTGAGAGTCTCTTGGACTGCAATGAGATCCAACCAGTCCATTCTAAAGTAGATCAGTCCTGGGAGTTCATTGGAGGGAGTCATGCTGAAGCTGAAACTCCAATACTTTGGTCACTTAATGCGAAGAGTTGACTCATTGGAAAAGACCCTGAGGCTGGGAGGGATTAGGGGCAGGAAGAGAAGAGGATGACAGAGGATGAGATAGCTGGATGGCATCACCGACTTGATGGACGTGAGTCTGGGTGAACTCCGGGAGTTGGTGATGGACAGGGAGGCCGGCCTGCTGCGATTCATGGGGTCGCAAAGACTAGTACACAACTGAGCGACTGAACTGAACTGAAGGTAAATTCACCCCTGGAGATTTAAAAGCTTGGAAATAAGTCCTAACTGAAGATAAAAGTCATCTGTCGTGGCCCAGGCCGTGAAGTAGAAAGGCAGCCTGAGAGCCATGTGCCAAGACTTCAGTGAATGAGGGGGAACGAATGAATGAGAGATTTCTGCATGGAAAGAACAAAGAAGGGAAGGAAGACAGTAAGGGCTAAAAGTTTGTGAGCTTAGTATGTGTTAGACACCATTCTAAGCACTTTAATAATATTTTAAA